>ML798367.1:271472-301941 GCA_009831015.1 Picea engelmannii | reverse complement strand
AAGAAACTCGATTAAATTATTAAAATCAAATTATGGAGGGATTTAAAATTTTAAAAGGGAATTAATTGTTTGTCACATATGCTAATTAAAATTTTATTAATTAAAAAGAAAAAGGGGAAAATGTAATTTTCTACACTTGCAAATTTGAGTTTTAAATGAAAAGGGAAAGATGTAAATTTAAGAGAATTAGGAAACTAGGAAAAAGAAGGAAACATAAAGAGAAAGGGAAACATAAGGAAAAAAATAGAAAGACCAACTTAGTAAGGTATCTTGCATTTAAGAACTTTCTAAATTGAACTCAACTAGTGGATTAGTAAGGGGGTAAGTCATTAAAATGTGTAAGGGAATATGGGGACACCTAGGAGAAATTCCAGGAATGCTTTTAGGTGGGTGAGGGAAATAGGAGTAATTATTTAATTAATGAAATTAATTTCTGGTGCAATGAAGGGGATGGGTGACACATTTATGGGGAGGATTTTTTTGAATCAAATTAATGGGAATTAAATTAAATAGGAATTTTGGGAAACTGAATAAATTAGAAAATCTATTTAAAGGAGGGAGGAGGAGGATGATGGATCTTTTCTGTTATGCATAATGTTACACTGGAGAAATTTAGACTTGACTGACTTAGCTTGTGGGAGTTGGGATACCCATCTCGGTGAGGAGTGGTAGCTCAGCCTTGCAAGGTGCGATGGGAGCTATCTGATATCTAGTTTAGTTTGCATGGACCATTTGCGGCTCAGGGGGCTAAGGTGGAAGAAGAGTACCCCTAGCATTGGCTGGGAGGTACCGATGAAGTCTCATCAGTCGGCAAGCGGGAGATGCACGGAGTGCACAGGACAATGACTCAAAGAAGACAACTTGGGCTATGGTACGCTTACTTGATTCTGCATGGTAGATTATTATTATACCTTACGCTTTCATTTCTGTATTTTAATTGGGTAAAGAAAATGTTTTACTTATTATTTCAACCGAGAATTTAAATTTCCCCATAGCCTTAATCTTGTTGCTTGACTTGATTCGCTTTTCATTTGATTCCTTCATGTTGTGACTGTCCTTGGGTTTTATTTATTGTTGTGAAGAGTTTTTCTTTTCATCCTCATCCCTAGTTCATCATTCCACGCCTGAGCAGTCGGTCAGGAGCCGAATCGAAGGTCGTTACTTCGGTGCACAATGACCTATAGATTCTAATGCCCTTTTTTTTTGTGCATGGATGATGAGAAAAGAACGTGTTTGACCAGTTGTTTACCCCTTCTTATAAATGTGGTTGATCTCCACCTTTCTTTGGTCTCTACATGTTATATCACCTCTGCGTATTAATCGTTCTCGGCATCCGAAAACCGTGCTTAGTATTCTCTGCATTTCAACACCCTCACCCACGATTTTCAACTCTGTGTTTTCATATATTGAATACATTTTCATTGTTGGATATAATGCTCTGGGTATTTTTCCATTTTTAAGACAACATCCATTGCTTATTTACCTGGTGAATCTGGTTGTTTCTTTTACTACAATTCGTTTCTTATTACATTACGATTTGACACTTGTTAAGACTGCCATCGTTACTGGTTAAGACTGTGATTTTTCCAAATTGTTACCTGACAATTTTCCCAATTGCTAAGATGATGATTTTGCCAAATTGTTACATGGCGATTTTGCCAATTCCTAAGACTGCGATTTGTCATTTTTTGGACAACAATCGTTGCTTATCACCTGAATATTTTTCCACTTGTTAAGGATTTCGTTCGATGCTTATTAACCTTAGTGATTGCATTTAAACCTCTGTTATTTTGGACATTAATCTCTACGATTAATCTCTGCCTTTAATCGTTATTAACCTCGGTGATTTTTCCTTTAAACCTCTGCGATTTTGGCCATTAATCCCAGTGCGTATCTTTGCCTTCTTCACTGTGAAAAACTATATTTATTTTTAACCATGAATTAGCCTCACTTCGTATTTATATCTATGATAAATTTGACTGTGTAGACCTGCATTTTATTTTTCCCCACAAATGGTATATCAACGTTTTTATCACTGAACTTACAGCGAATATAATTGCTCCAGTAACTGCAACGAATATCATATTATAGCAAATATAATTGCTCCTGTAATTACAACGAATTTATCATAATTCAGTGAATAGAATAGTTCCTGTTAATTACTGTGAATTAACACATTAAGGAACAACGATGGATAGCAAGGCATAGCATGCCTACGTTGGTCTATGACATACCTACACTCATTAATGGTAGGACTGCTAGCTTTCAGCGAATGTGTAGTTTACTCTTTTTACTCTACAAAATTTTTCGTTAATTATACCACAGTTCGACTCAGCTAATAGTTACTGGATAGACCACACATGGTTTGGATTAGCATTGAAATACAATTTGTTTTAAACAGCCAAAAAGCATCAACTGCATGGAATGACTCTGAATGACATTTATTTATGAACAACAAGCTAGCATTAAATTTCATTAAATAACATCAAGGTGGCAATTAATTATAAATATAAATTAACATCAAATGTGCATTGATTAGCTTTGACATGACATTTATTTAGGAACAACAAGATAGCATTGAATTTGCATTGAATATCTTGATTTGACATTTAATTATAAACAACAAGATAGCAACAAAATTGAGTTGAGTACCGTCGAATGGAAATTACTTATAAACCACAAAACCACATGAAAATAGCTCGCTTTAATGGCATCATTATTTCTCAGCAGTTTATTTTTAATGTTAATAGACAGATTGTTGTTTTAGTACGGTCAATATAGCTAGAAGGCATGTTGTAATTTAATTTGTTAATAAGTGTTATAATTGTAGCATTCTACAATGATATTGTTAATGTTGTTATATAATGTTAATTGGTAAGTTAGATGGTAATTATGGATTATTTTAGAATTGGCCAATTAGATTGTAATTAATGATTAAATTAGATTGGTGAGTATTGACTAAATTGTAAATTAGACTTGCTAAATTCGATTGTAATTAATGTTAAATTAGATTTGTAATTATTGACTAATTTAGACTTGATTAATGGTTTGGGTTGTTGGTGAAGTCGTGTAACAGTTGCACTTTTTTTCTTTTGAGTAACATCATCTGGAGTCTGGTCGACTGGTTGCTTGGGGTGTGGGCATAGTCTTCTTGTTAGTTGTTTCGCCTCCTAGGGCACTGGATTTTCTTGAGTCCTTGGTCCCATTAGGTTATGTTGTGCCAAGGTTATTGACGTGTCTATCACCTTATGATTCCTGATGAGGTGATCATGGCGCGCTCTATTGGATAGCGACGAATGATAACTTGGCCAAAGTCAGTGCCTTCCATGTGAGTGTTGTTGAGCATTGTAAGTTTCTTTTGGTGCATGGGTTGAATGATTTCATGTGTTTGGTTTGTGTGCCTTGAGGTTCTAGTCATTGGTCATCAAGGTCATTCTGTCGGGAGGGGAATGTTGTCCCTTAGCTTGTAGACGTGGCCCTGTTGCATCGAGAAGGTAGTCGTTTCTCCTTGTTGTTCTACGCATGTTTCACCCATTTTCTCTTGTGCCAGTGCGTGGAGTCATAGTTGTCTGTTTCATGGACTACGTACTTACGTTCATCATCAGTTGTGTGGTTCAACTGTTGTCGTCATTGCCTTCTTTCCTAAAAAAATTAAAAATTAAAAAATTGCTTCCCTTGTAGTCCTAACAAAGGGGTCGTTACAACAACATAAAATGTCACTAACTGTCAAGTCAACCCTTCACTATTAACTGCCAAATTGTCAAAACTAAATATGTAAAAGGAAATAGAACTAGCATAAAAAGTACTCATACAAACAACATGACAATTTTTCAAATGCTTCAAGGCAACAAATTAACCGTCACAAATTAGACTTGAGGCAATTATAAAAGGACAATGAAAACAGTAATAGGTAGTAAAAATCTTAGGCTTGGTTCCCAGTATTAAACAGAGGAAGGCCTTGCTAGTTAAAAAGAAGATAAACAACTCGCAACTAAATCATAAGTATATCATTGTGTAACTATATGATCCATATGATCGTTGTGTAAATATATGGATCTTTGTGTAGATATGATCGTTGTGTAAATAACATTTACTGTCAATCATATTAAAAACTATCATAAAAATGCAGTCTTGATATTTCTAACACATTGTCAATCATTAAATTGCTATCCATGATAACACATTGTCAATCATTAAATCGCTATCCATTATATTGTTGTTAATTAATTAAGATTCACTGTCATAAAAACACAGTCATGATATTGCTAACACATTGTCAATCATTAAATCGCTATCATTCAATGTATAAACGTTGTCTATTAATATTATTGTCATCAATATTATAAGCACCCGAACAACAAGTAAAAATATTTTTGGTAGAAACGAATTGGGTAAAACAAATTTGGTAAAAATGAGTTATGATTTTTGGGTAAAACGAATTTACGATTTTTGGGAAAAAATGAATTTGGTAAAGAAAAATTCTTCAGAGATTAATCATTCAAATATTAATCACTCTGCATTAATATTAGTCAAACGCATAGATACTCACTCAAAACACAGAGACTATACCCAAAACCAACACAGAGAATTACCATCCAAAAACACTAGGATTTACCAATCAAACACGCAGAGGTTTACCATTCGAAAACGCTAGGATTTATCAATCAAACCCTGAGATAAAATTATGGGAATGACACATAGATTATGCATAAAGAAAACACATAGATCAGAGATTAATCATAAGAGAAAAACACAGAGATAAGTAAGGGAAAGATAGTTGGTCGAAAATTTATCCTTCACTAATTATCCATGCACAGGAAAGTAGGG
The DNA here is from genome assembly GCA_009831015.1 of Picea engelmannii. Lineage (NCBI taxonomy): Eukaryota > Viridiplantae > Streptophyta > Pinopsida > Pinales > Pinaceae > Picea > Picea engelmannii. Next base: position 297,114 of record ML798367.1, on the reverse strand, counting down.
AATTTAAATCTTAGTGTTAAACACCGGAGTGAAGATAGTCTATTAGGATCCTGGCCGAATTCTCAGGCATAGACTAATAACTTAAGGGATAAGGGACATGATATAAGAACACAATTTTTCTTCGTATTAAATCAATAAAAACCAACGTAGATAAGTCATTACAATAAGAGTTTGGGTTCGTCATGGGAAATTAATTCAAAATACAACGATAATAAGGCTAGGATGACTTTAATTTCTCTGATCATAAAACACTAGGCTTGTTAAGACAATTTGTGGAAAGATAAATGAATCTATGGATAATGTTACGTTGATTAAGCATAAAATTTAACACAGTAGAAGTACATTACTGAAGGTGCAGGAACAATATTTAAACTACCATTCAATACAAATATACACATGCATACCATAGCCAAATGTGAAAGCTCTGAATTCGTTGTCCCCCACGCGCTTCACCCAGCTCCCGCTTGCCAATCGATGTGAGATCAATGGTACCTCCCATCCAATGCTAGGGGTACTCTTCTTTCCCCTATGCCCCCTGAGCCACAAAGGGGCCACGCAGACAATACCAGAGAATTTTAGCACCCAGCTCGCCTCTCAAGGTTGAGCTACCACTCGTTTCCCGATCTGGGTATCCCAAATCCCACAAGAGAAAGTTCAGTCATGATAAAATTTCAGCAGCATAATGTTACACAAAATATCTGATCCATACTCCTCCTCCTCCATCCTTTTTATAGAGTTTTTAAGTAATTAGTTTCCGAAATTCTCATTAAATTCCTTTTTTAGTTAATTAATTTCGAAAAACCTTCCTCATACATATGTCGCTCGATCCCCTAGTTGCACTAGAAAATCAATTTTATTAATTAATTAAATATTCCTATTTCCCTCATCCACCTAAGAGCTTTAATAAAAATGCTCCTTGGTGTCTCAAAATTCTCTTACACTTCTTAAATGACTTATGCCTTACTTAATTCCTAGTTGAGTTCATAATTATAAAGTTCCAAAGGTAAGATTCCTTACTACGTTAGACATTCAATGGTTTCTTTACGTTTCCCCTTTTCTTTAAGTTTCCATTTTTCTTTAAGTTTCATATTTCTTTTAAGTTTCCCCCTTTTTCCTTTTTAATTAAAAGAAATCAATTTAGCAAGTGTAGATAAAACAATCATAATTTTACCCTTTTTCCTTTTTAACTAAAAATTAATTTAGCAAGTGTAGATAAAAACAACCATTTACCCTCTTTTCTTTTTAACTAAAAATTAAATTAGCAAATGTAGATAAAAACAACCATTACCCCCTTTTTTTTAAATTTAATCCTCCATTATAATTTTGACTTTAATAAATAAGTTTGAATTTATTACCCCCCTTCTTGTTACATGTTTATTTATTTATTTATTATTATTTTTTGATCACATGTACTACTTTGAACTAGGTTTTAATTTCACTAGGTTGGGCGACATTTTTTTATTAGGAAAAATTGTTTTTAAACCTTACTTATCACATCATTCATTTTAAGGTCGACTAGTTTTATTCACTTACCAGTTAAAAACCTAGCGTGCCCTTCAGGACACACTAGGTGCTCCAAGGGTGCAACTCGCCTCTTTCCATTTTTCTTGCGCAACGTGCCCTTCAAGAGGCATTACGTGCTCCAAGGGTGCCACTCGCCTCTTTCCATTTTTCTTGCACGACATGCCTTTCAGGACACACTACATGCTCTAAGGGTGCCACTCACCTCTTGACTAAATTCGATAGACGTCAAACCCCTAGAGTCAATTCTCCGCCAGGTGATCTTGTGGGAGACTAAGGGGATCTAAGGAATAAGGCCCATGCCTTATTGCGCACCCCTTAGAATCATCGTGAGCGACTGTCATAGTATTCCCTCACAACATCGTGGATCTTCTTGAACTATGTAATCATTAACCTATAGTTCGAGCCATGAAGAGATTGCTAGTAGGTTTTGGTAGGGCTTCTGCCACACCTCTCCCTCAATGTCTCTGGTTGTCCTATGTGACCCCTCTACTCCACATGTGAGTCTGGTCAACAAGATATCGTCAGCCTGCATCCATCAACAAATTATGTGAGCAATAATAATCGATCATCATAACATATAACCATAACTACATATGTCACATCAAAAATATTCAAACCCCAATAGTCCACTTCCTGACTCGATCCGGAGTCCAAGAGGTTTCATCGATGCCTCTGCATCGTCAATGTCTGGATTCCTTCACACTCAGGAGAACCCAGTCAATAGCACCTGTTTAGGTAAATACAACAAAATAACATATCATCAAATCCATAATATCTCATAATCATTATCAAAACGACCAATAGTATAATAACCTGGATCACTCGCACGCAAGTGTCCTCAAAGAATAAGTTCGCTCAGTGCATGCAAGAGAGGGATGTTACATACACCTTCTATTTTTTTAAACTTCATCCTGAAGTTTCACAATATATAAGTGCCAAAATAAATTTTATCACAGTATCATAAGTCTATCTCTCAAAGAAAAATGGAAACTATTGGCGCATATCATATGCATCCTCCCAGCTCGCCAAGTGCAGACTACAGTTTTCCCACTAGACCTTGACCTGATCTACTATTCAATGTCGTAGTTGTTGAATGCGATGGTCCAGAATTCGGATTGGCTCCACCGTGAGAGCACACTCGTCAAATACCTACAAAGAAATCATGTTAATAGCATGTGTAGGATCACTAATATAATGTCTCAAAATAGATACATGAAAAACATTGTGCATATACCTCAAAGAATTAGGCAAGTCTAGTCGATAGGCCACGGGCCCCTCCCTTTCCACAATCTCGAAAGGTACCATGAACCTAGGAGAGAGTTTAAAACCCTTTCCAAAATTGATCGAACTCTTATGAGGTTTCACCAACAAGAAGACTCAATCACCAACTTCGTAACCACGGTCGACACGATGCACATCGGCATAACTCTTCTGTCGATCCTGCGCTTCCTTGATCCTTTTTCTTGTTGTTTGCATTTGATCTTCCATTTCTTGGATCACTTTTTTTCCCACCAGGACCCTATCCTCAAGATGATACCAACTAAAAGGCATCTGACACGGTCGCCTGTAAAGAAACTAGAAAGGTGACATCTTAATGGTGCTTTGATAACTGTTGTTATATGCAAATTCTATGAGTGGAAAGAATTATTCCCAATGCTTATGTTGGTCCATAACGTACATATGCAACATATCCTCCAAGATTTGGTTTGTTCATTTGGTCTACCCATCTATATACAGGTGATACGCAGTGCTAAAGTTAAGTTGGGATCCCAAGGCCTCTTGGAAACTAATCCAAAATCGTCTGGTAAACACCGATCCTCTATCAGATATAATCCTCTTAGGCACATCGTGCAGCCTCAAAATCTCACTAATGAAAAATATAGCTATGTAAAATGCCTGATACATCGTACACATAGGAATAAAATGAGCAGTATTCGTCAGAGTATCGACTACCACAAAAATTGAGTCGTGTCTCCTTGTTGTCAGTGGAAATCCAACAATGAAATCCATTGAAATGACCTCCCATTTTGATTTCAGAATAGTGTGTGGCTATAGTAGTCCTACCAGATGTCTATGCTCATCCTTCACCTGCTGACATTCTAAACATCTGGCCACATAGTTGACTATGTCTGCCTTCATTACTTTCCAAAAGAATAAGGGTTTAAGGTCTTCCCTCATCTTCGTGACTCCAATATGAGCCATTACACTTCTCTGTGAGCCTCTTTTAGGATCAAACTCCTCAACTCGTCGTTGGGAGGTACGTAAATTCAACCTTTAAATATCAATAATCCGTCGTTGTCCATAGTAAATACATCAAATTTTGGCACCATCATTGTGTTTTGTCTGACAAAATACTTGACCTCCTTGTACCAGTCATCATCACGCTATAAGGTTAGAATATTTTCTCACAGATTCGTCTGAAGAGGCATAACCAAAAATATGTCTGGTCTCCAACTCAATGCATCTGACACTCTCTTCATTGTTCCCTTTATGTAAGTAATCTCAAAATCATACTCGCTAAGCAATTCTGGACAATGTCGTTGTCGCGCGTTCAAGTCGTTTTGCTTAAAGTTCTGATGTAGTCCACATTGGTCTATTTTTAGTTCAAATTTTTGTCCAATAAGGTAGTGTCTCCAAACTCTCAAGGCATAAACAATGGCTAACAATCCAAATCGTGCGTCGCATATTTCTCCTCATGCCTTCTCAAATTTATTGAGATGTAAGAGATCACTCGACCGTCTTGCATCAAGACTCTTACTAAGCCTTATTTGGATGCGTCAGTTCATACCAAGAATTATGCATCCATGTCAGGGACCTTTAGTATCGGTGCAGTTGTCAACAACTTCTTGAGCCTCCGAAATTCTTCTGCACATTTCTCGGTCCAAACAAACTTCTTGTTCTTCTTTTGCAATTCCATAATCAGATTTTGCTATCTTCGAAAAACCCTCGACGAACCATCGATAGTATCCCACTAAGCCCATAAGGATATGCACTTTGGGGACATTCATCGACATAGACCATTCCATAATATCCTCGACCTTTGTTGGATCCACAGAGATACCTTCGTCGGAGATGACATGCCCTAAGTTGTGAATCTTCGATTGATAAAATGAGCATTTAGACAATTTCCCATACAATTTGTTCTCTCGCAAACAATGTAGTACCAAGTGAAAGTGTTTTTCATTCTCCTCCATCGTCTGAGAGTAAATCAAAATATCGTCAATGAATACTTGGACAAACTTGTCCACATAGTTGCGTAAAACCATGTTCATCAAACTCATAAATACCCCTGGACATTCATCAGTCCAAATGGTTAAACAATAAACTCATAATGTCCAAAAATCGTCTTAAAGGAGGTCTTAGGGATGTCATCCTCCTTGATATGTAACTGGTGATACCTTGATCTCAAGTTGATCTTTGAAAAAACCGTCGCGCCTTTCATCTGATCGAGCAGATCATCAAGCCTTGGCAACGGGTATTGATTCTTTATCGTTTCCTTGTTCAATTGACAGTAGTCAATGCATAGTCTCCATGAACCATCCTTATTTTGTATAAATATAATAGGCACACACCATGGTGACACACTTGGACATATAAGTACTAGGTCCAAAAACTCCTTCAGTTTCATTTTCAACTCCTCTAACTCTGGGGTCAACATATGATAAGGCGTTCTTGCTATCGGTTCAGTCCTCGATTTTAGGTCTATGGTAAATTCCAACTCCCTCTTCGGTGACATCCCAGGTAACTCATCAAGGAAGACGTATGCCAACTATATCACCATCGGATGGTGTTCTAGACATTCTGCTACTCCCTTCTCGTTTAACGCAAGGATCGCATATAGATTACATCCCTTGTGCATGCTCTTCCGTAGATGTAAGGAAGAGATGATCCTCAGGGAAATTACCTAGTTCTGAATTACAATCATGCATCTCTGTCCCTCATCATCGACCAAGCTCAACCGTTTTGTCTTATAGTTGAGTATCATCTCATGCGAATCCAACTAGTCCATACCAATCACAACGTCATAAGATCCTAATATCATGACATAAAGTTTGGCCCTAGTGACAAACTCTCCCAGGTTAAGGCTATAGCACGTAACCTTCCCACCAACCTTTTTTTTGGCTCCCAAAGCCATTTCTACAAAGCTAAATTCATCATGTTTGACTTCCTTTACCTTAATTATCTTGAGTGTTTCCCCAGAAACAAAACTCTTTGTAGCACCTACATCTATCAAAATACTAAGGGTTTGGTTAGCGACAGTACCTGACGTCTCGAGCATAGTTGATTGGTGCTCTGCCTGGCATTTATTCATCGTTGCATGAATCCAATGGGCCTTGACAACAGGGTCCGGCTGATCCATATGCTCTAGTCCTCTCCAGTAGCAATTCGTGCTGGTAATGTGGCTCCCCACATGTCCAACAGTCGTTCTTCAGTCCAGTACTCCTGGTACCGAAAGTAGAAATAGATGGCCCACCGGCCTGGAACCATGGTATGTTCTGTTGAACATGCCTAAATTGTTGTTGTTATGGTCGACGTTGTTGCCAGTGCTGTGGTCTTCGGTAAGGAGTCCATTGTTGAGGCGTTGGTAACTGAGGTTTAGTGAAAGTGGTTCCTCTCTAGAAGCCACAATATCCTAGCGTATGTCTAGCTAGTGTCTGATGTTGTTATGCACTAGATGACACCTACCCTGTTGGTCTCACTCGATTCCTGCATTGAACCCCGCTGATACGATCCTCCTCTGCTATGAGGGCCTTCTAAACAACATCAAACAAGGTTTGAGGCATAAGAATCCTAAATTTTTCATGAATGTTGACATTAAGGCCAAACACGAACCTGTTGACCTTAAGTTTCTCGGTATTCACGTGCAGAGCATACCGAAGCAGCTCCATAAAATGGGCCTCGTACTTGGGCACCGTACAGTCGTCCTATCTCAAGGAGTTGAAATCATTGAGTTGACGCTCAATGAATTCCTCAGACAGATACCTCTGTCAGAACTGTTCCACGAATAGTTCCCATGACACATCTTCGATGACCATGTTTAGCTATGGCAGGAGCATATTCCACCATAGAAGAGTGCTCCCATTCAGTCGAAAGGTTGCCATGCAGACCTTCAAGTTGGAGGTATAGTCATGAAGTGAAAATCACATCGTCGTATTCTCCAACCATTCCTCGACGGCTAAGCTGTCCGCGACACTCATGGACTTGAGAACTTATCCCTCTCAAGTTCTCTGTGAAGCTAACAGTACTGGCTGGGGTGTGTTATGGACCCACATGCATATAGGAACCCTGGCCTCATATTAGTATAGATGGTGAAGCACGACCTCTGACATTCCATGGAAGGACCTTGTCAAACCATCAACATCCCTTACAACAATTGAATCCAGCCCAATGACTTCTTCTTCCTTTTGGGGGTTAGACTCTAAGGGCACGGGAACTCCTGGAGGCATTGCACATCCTTCCCGACACCACATTACGAACCTATGTGGCATCCTCTAATCGATATCACCGCATGGACATGTTAAAGTTTTAATTAGCGCTAGGTTATTACTAAAGCGTTTACTACAGTGGAAAGCATGGATATCCACAGTCGCAGGGTTGAACCCGCTTTGATACCATATGTAACAACCCCACTCGTTACGACTATAAGACGTCAAGCAACTGCATTTTTTATTATTAATTTTTTTCAAGCAGGAAGGCAATCAATGATAACAATTAACCAACAAAACTTGACAATGAACAAAACCTACACATTCAGGTAATGAACAACAACGACCCAACATACTAGCAAATCATGCATCTAGAAGAAACATGCAATAATCAATAGACAGATAAAAATGGCTACCCACCCGATACAAGCAAGACAATGTCTACAAGCTAAAGGAAAACATCAACAACCCGTCACAACGTCTTCGACGACCAGTAACTAGAAACCTTTATGGCACGCAAAACCCAACGCATTACGACATTATAGAACCAAGTACCAACATCAATTGCAACAAACAATATGCGCACATCGGGAAGCACAAAACTCCGGCCAGGTTATCATTTTCATATATCCATCAGGGCACGCAATGATCCCCTCATCAGGAATCATGCACGCACAAGCGGTGGGCACGACAATAACCAAGGAAAAACAATCGCATCTAGACCAAACCCAAGAAAACTCTAGCATTCTAGGGGACACAATTAACTGTCAAAATACAAGAAGACTATCCCCAAGCACCCAATCGACAAGTCAACAGGACGCAAGGTGACATCATTCAAAATTTAAATTAGGCAATCAACTGAAGAATTCTTTCATTCTTATGAGGCACGTTTCAAGGAAGTATCCCACACTATAAACAGAAACAAGATTGATATCAATTTATCCTAGGGTATCAATAAAAAACTGAAAGAAATTAAGCCAGAAATACTCATCCAAGAGGCAAGTTGCATTCTCGAATTTAAAATAGGATAACATAGGTTGGAAAAACCATATGAAGAGTGAATATATTCAATGAAATTATTAGTATAAGGAATATGTTATCAGTTACATTATTTATTTAAACAATTATCACAACCATTTAAGACAAGGTTTGATCAGCCCAAAATTACCTATCACAAGTTGCGCCACAAACGATGACCCTTGGAAACTTAAACAAGTTCCTACTGCTTGAATATGAAAAATTTCAGCATCCAACCATTCCCCATCCCAACAAAAATAAAAACAAACACAAGACGCCTCATCAATGTAATCCTAAACTACATCAATGATGCCTCTTTACTATAACCAAAAATAAATCAAATATGTTTATCATTATAAACAACTTAGACAAACATTTACAACCATATGCCAAAAGCCACTTCTCTGGAATTGTGATAGAGATGCACATATGCAATATGCATATGGAAATAAGGCCAAAGTAAAAACACCAATACATAAATTGATGTATTATCGGGTCTTCTTCCATGACATATTCTTCGATTAAAAATAGATTGACATCACTGGGAAGAATGATTACTTACAAAGTCAAGCTGGATATGGCATAAATTAAGATTAATGAATACTACAAACTCCCAAATATTAAGGTAACAAGAATATAGATTGGGTCATAGACTATGTTAAGGTAAACACGACATAAAATACCACTAACTGTCAAGTCAACCCTTCACTATTAACCGCCAACTAGTCATAACTAAAGATGTAAAAGGAAATAGAACTGCCATAAAAAGTACTCGTACAAACAACATGAAAAATTGTCAAATGATTCAAGTAGGCAAATTAACTGTCACAAATTATACTTGAGGCAATTATAAAAGGACAATGAAAACAATAATAGGTAGTAAAAATCTGAGGCTTGGTTCTCGGTATTATATAGAGGAAGGCCTTGCTTGTTAAAAAGAAGACAAACAACTAAAAACTAAATCATAACTATATTGTTCTGATCATATCGTTGTGTATATATGATCATTGTGTAACTATATGATCCATATGATCGTTGTGTAACTATGATTGTTGTGTAACTATATGGATTTCTATGTAGGTATGATCGTTGTGTAAATAACATTTGTTGTCAATCATATTAACAACTGTCATAAAATCGCAATCATGATATTGCTAACATGTTGTTAATCATTAAATATCTATCCATGATAACACATTGTCAATCATTAAATATCTATCCATGATAACACATTGTCAATCATTAAATCGCTATCCATTATATTGTTGTTAATTAATTAAGATTCACTTTCATAAAAACACAGTCATGATATTGTTAACACGTTCTCAATCATTAAATTGATATCATTCAATGTATAAATGTTGTCTATTAATATTACTGTCATAAATATTATAAGCACCCCAACAACAAGTAAAAATGATTTTGTGTAGAAACGAATTGGGTAAAATGCATTTGTTAAAAACGAGTTACGATTTTTGGGTAAAACGAATTTACAATTTTTGTGAAAAAACAAATTTGGTAAAAATGATTTCTTCAAAGATTAATCCTACAGAGAATAATCATTCAAAGATTAATCACTCGGCATTAATCTCAGTCAAACACAAAGATACTCGCTCAAAACGCATAGATTATACCCAAACAAAATGTAGAGAATTACCATCTAAAAACAATGGGATTTAACAATCAAACACACAGAGGTTTAACATTGGTATTTATCAATCAAATGCAGAGATAAAATTCTGAGAAGGACGCAGGGATTATGCATAAAGAAAACACAGAGATCAAAGATTAATCATAAGATAAAAATGTAGATATAAGTAAGGGATAGATAGCTGGGAGAAAATTTATCCTTCACTTATTATCCATGCACAGGAAAGCATGAAATTTAAATATCAATCTTAAACACCAGAGTGAAGATAGTCAATTAGGATCCTTTTTGACTGCTCAGGCACATACTAATAACCTAAGGGATAAGGGACAGTAGATAAGAACACATTTTTTCTTCGCATTAAATCAATAAAAACCAACGCAGAGAAGTCATTGCAATAAGAGTTTGGGTTCTCCATGGGAAATCAATTCAAAATAAAATGATCATAAGGCTAGGATGACTTTAAGTTCTATGATCATAAAACGTTGGGCTCATCAAGACAATTTAGGGAAAGATATATGAATCTCTGGATAGTGTTACACTGATTAAACATAAACTTTAACACAATAGAAGTACATTACTAAAGGTGCAAGAACAATATTTAAAATACCATTCAATACAAACACACACATGTGTATCGTAGCCAAATGCGAAAGCTCCAAAGTCGTTGTCCCATGCATGCTCCATCCAAATCCCGCTTGCCAACCGATGTGACCTCACCAGTACCTCCCGGCCAATGCTAGGGTTACAATTCTTTCCCCTAAGCCCCCCAAAAAAATAAATTATTTTTAAGTTTGAAATTTCTTAGGAAAGTATTTTCGTTTTTCGTAAATTTGAAATTGGAAATTTATTTCCATTTATGGAAATTCCGAATTTTGAATTTATTTAATTGTAATTGATGATTTTGGTTGTTGGGGCAGAGATCTGATTTGACCCAACTAACTCCTTGACTATGAAACTTGTATGAAACTAAATATTTTATAATTATTGTTGATGGACAAATGGAACAACCATGTTAAAATCACCTGACCATGACTCCATGAGTGGGGAACATGTTGGAACTACCTCGGGGCTGATTGCTACAAGTAGAAAATCAAGAATTTGGCCATTGGCAGCCCCTGAAAATCATGGATTTGGAAAGCTAGGAAAATTCCCAAGGGGGAACAAGACCTAGGAAAAAATGACTTTGTATATATGGAATATGGGAGGAGGAAGGACGTTGCCTACTATGCTGGGGAAAATAAATTATCTCTTGTTGTTATGAGCATTGTATTCTGAGTGTGGGGCAGGGAGAAGTAGCTAAAACTGAAGAACAATTGCTGATGAGAAGTTTTGAGTTTTCCATCATGGATTCATGGTAATTCTAGGGGGAGAACAGGACAAGTGATTTGGTTGTTTGGTTCTAAGGTTGGGAGGAACGTGGTTGTTCCATTTGTTAGTCGACATTTTTTTAGATATGTCATCCTACTCTTTTCTCTGGTTGAATGTTATGTGTTTAATAATTGATAGATTTCATCTATTTAATTCTATATAGAAGTATCGCTATGGATGAGAATCTGGTTGAATGTTGTTGAACTTAAGGACTGACCAAAATGCCTCTAAACTAATTCTGAGTGAATCCTCTCTGTTGGATTATATTTATGCATGAATGTTGTTTTCATTGGTTATACTAGCTAGAAGGATACATTTGGTTAACTTCTAGAAGAACAGTTCCATAGATCAGATTTCTGGTATAATGAGATAAAACTGTAGGACAAACCCTCACAATGTAATTGTATGTACTGAGTAAACTACCTATGAGTGCAATGGGAATGGAACCAGATTGTATAGACATATATATGTATGCTTATGTGTCAGTAGGTAACTATACACAAAGCCATTGTATTTAATTAAAATTTCCATTCATGTACCTTTTAAACCAGAATAAAAAATGAAAAGATATGTATGACATAAATCATGATCAATATATATATATATATATATAGAAATATAAATATATTTATGTAGCCATATATTACAGTTGGAAACCATACAACATGAATTATAATGGAAATAAACATCTACAGACTTATTCCATGAAGTTTTAGATGCTAGATACATTAGAAAAAAACTGAATACATATTTTCCTATTTTTACGATTTTTCCATTAGATCAAGTCTGTACATATTTGGTTATTCATAAAAACATTTCTCTGTTCTGATATAAGATAATGCAGAAATAAAAGATTTCGTAAAGGACAAATAATCTGGAGACATACAAGTTGCGTAAGCATATAACTAAGTCTGTAAATTTCACAGCTATATGAATAACCAGAGTAAAATGGTTCGAATTGTTTTATAAGATCAAAGTAATCCTAAGAGTACATATAGAGTAAAGCTTCAATACACGAATATATTTTAATACCCGGATACAGAGTCCCAAGTACAAGCACATCTAATATAAAAAAAACAAATATTTTGAAGTGGCAAATATTTCAACCATGTCACAGCAAGGGGGATTTACCCTTATGTCCCTCTGAAAAGAGGGCATGTATAAATAACCAGTTGCGTAGGAGTCTAGTACAATTTCTCCCCACAATAATTGTATGCTAGGACTAATTTATCTAATTCAATAGAACCTGAGATATTATTTTTGTGTAAGAACGTGCTAAACAGGAACCCGGATACCTCTTGCACCAATCAATGTCCTAGAATCTGATGATATCGAAGGTGCCCAGATCCTGTAGAGAGACCAAGAAAATTTTATTAGTATCAATTAACGAAATAAAATAACTACAAAAAATTTATTACGCAAATGAATTTTTCAGACTATACTTAGCTGATGGATTTTAGAAGTAGGTTTTTTCCTTCCTCCTTGTATCCATGGAAAGTTCCCCGCAGACTTGAAAGGGTGGAGAGGACTAAGATTCGCCTGATGGGTACCCTCGCAGTTAAATAGGGACCCATCATTAGATTGTAGAAAACAAAGTTTTAATCTTTTGTTTTCAGAAAAGAAGTGAATACTCATATGCTAAACAAGAGTAACTAATAAGTATTGTACACTACTAAACGTGACCTGTAGGGTCTCCCTTTCTACCATAGAGTAAGAGTTCCTAACTAATTTTAATTTGGTTTGGAAGAAAACAAAATGAAGTCACAGATAGAATCTTGAGCAAATGGGAGATCTTCCCCTTGAACAATTTTAAAATAATAACAAAACAAACTTATACATCCAATATTGTTGGATTACAGGCGAGGGTAAATCCTCAGCCATACTCGAGAACTTCGGGTTAAAGGTATACAATAGAAGGCTGAAAATTTCTAATTTCATATTTATATATTTATACGCGTTGCAAAATAATAAGAGCAGTTGAGTTACACATACCATACTTAATATGACTCATTAAAAGGAACTCAGAGGTTGGGTTTATGAAAGATAATTCCATCACTTAGATTTAACTCTTAGCCTCAACCCTTGCTCTGAGGAGTCAATGGGAAGGCAAAGAGAACGTTACCATTCGAGGTAGCATGGGCTTAGTTAGGCAAAGAGGACACTTTGTGCTTACGGTAGATAGGGTTATAGAGAATATTCCCTATGCCTTCTTATCAACAAATGAAAAACCTCAGGTAAGCACCAGAAAGATGTACCACAAGAAACTTGAATAGATCAAAACTTCTACAGAGATTTACGATTCTTCTTGCGCAACTATAACTGAAGGGAAGAATCAAAGTTAGGAGCAGCATAAGGTAAGTGGCCTTCCATACGATCGAATACTCCAATATTCCACTAAGGAAGATAACCCAAGAAAACTCATGCAATATATACAGTCCATACTAAGAATCCAAACTATGCATTTCCAAAGAAACATTATCTTTGAAGGGCTTAGATAAAGGACTACCTTCCATACATAGAAATTTTTCTATAACACAGAGGGTTTCCAAAATTATTAACCAGAAGCTCTTACCTTGCTTAAGTTGATTCCCATTGGTAGTAGTCCACCAAACATATTTCCACCAACACGTCCCAACATCATAAGCATTGGAAATATAAAGAAAAATAATCGATAACCAGGGTAACCTCGAGAACAGTCGTAGGACACACAGAACCAACATCAAGAATGAAATAGTAGCCTCAGGGAAACCCCATTTACTAGTCCAATGGTGATTAATGACGGTATGTACCTAAGCATTGTGGTTAGGGCAAGGTGGTGAAATTTCAGAGGGCCACATTAAAAAACATGATAGTCCCAATGAGGTGTGTTACATAACACCTTAAATTCTTTTTCAGAGTTCATTACACCATTACAATCATATCCAAGATAATCCCGCCTTAGACCACAGAGAAATTGTAATGACAGACAGTCTGGACTATTGTTTTAATCCTTATCTCTAGTTTGGTTAGAGTTCTTTTACGTTCATCGGATCTGTAAAGAAAGGAAAAACCTTAGGCTTTAGTTAGTCCCGATGGGAATGACAATTAAAGATGAGTGAGTATAAATAAAATCGATCTTTAGTTACCGCCTCCCAAGTCATAACACTTGCACATACTCGTTGTCACTTTGATAATATCTATCACCTACTCTCGAGGAATTTGATTTTGTCACTTCAGAATTTAAGAATGTTCATACGATGGTACCCTCCCCCTAGTATGCCTTACTTGCACGATCAAAAGTATAAATTATGGTGGTATGATATAAATAGTTTTGTTGAGGCCAGAAGTATATTCTATGACAAGGATAGATGTAAATTCTTATTTATTTGCAAATTGTCTTTTGTTTATAAATTTAAAGATATCCACCTCCCTTGAGGTTATGTTTAGATAAAGTATTTTAATCACTATTGATAAAGAATTTTGGTAAGTATAATGGTGAAAAGACAGAAGTATATAATCACCTTATAATGTAGCAAGAAAGGTATGACATAGATTAGACGCGGTAATTAAGTTTAATGTCCCTAAGGAATTTTCTTTTTATGGAAAATTTAGGGAAACAATACATATGGTTTTATAGAAAAGGTTACAACACTTGGACCTTGAACAGGGCCAAATTAATTACCTATCACATATTTATATCTATGTAAAACTAACAAACCATTATTGTTACAAACAAAAAACCCTTTTGTGTTCTGTGTTAATCATGGTAGCCCAGGATGAAGCAGAAATCAGACTTGAAGAGAATACTAGAGAAAGACCTCCTGAAGATCAGAGAAAGAACAATGACATAAGCTCACCTACTGAAGTTCTTGAAACTATGAGAAATCTCATTATTGAGTTACATGTTTTCAAACAAGACAATGAGAAACTGGAAAAAAAAAGTAGTGCAGGAACAGAAGAATATAAATGAAGTCTTTCTGCGAAGTATAGTGACAAAGAAAACCCCAAAGGATGATAACCAGGAAGAAGAGGTTAGTAAAAGGGCCTCCAAGAATTCTAGTCCTGAAGCAGAGAAAGGGGACAACTCATATGAAGGTACACCCCCAGCTAAAGATAAATAAAAAAGAGACAGAAAAGGGAAACAGGTGGATCGCCTTGAGGGAGAATTTAAGAAAATCAAACCATCTACCTTTGATGGGGAATCCATAACAAGGGAGGAAGTTGAATCATGGTTATTAGACATCAAGAATTATTTCCATACATACAACTATTCTAGCAATATGAAGGTCAAAATGGCCATCTATAATCTAAAAGGAAAAGCTAGTATTTGGTGGCAAGATCTGAAATTGGCCATGGGGCTAAAGGAGAAACATATGGAATGGTCAGAATTTAAGAAATACTTTAAGAAATAGTACCTATATGAAAGTTTATATGAAATAAAAACCAAAGAATTTTATGAGCTATGACTTTGTCAAATGGATATGGAAGAGCTGATAAACAAATTCTTAGAATCACTAAGTTTCACACCTTATATCCAGGAGGATAAAGTAAAAAACCAGTGGTTCCTAAGCTATTTACCACAGTCCTACAAGGACATAATCAAATGTGATAATCCCAAGTCCTTGAGTGAAGTATTCAGGAAATCTCGAATGTGTTATGACCAATAAAAACAACGGACAGATTTTTCGAAGGCTTGGAAAGACAAGAAATAAGACTGAATAAACCAGCGGAAGAAGGGATACCAGCCAACTCCTTATCGAAACGCAGCGAAAATATTTCCAAGGAATTATTTTCACTCCAACAATCCAAAAATGCAAGGAGGCGGTAAACCGGTAAATCTGAGAACAAATAAGTTTGGGGACAGCCCCCGTGAACCATTAAATGCTGGGAATGCGGGGACCCTCATCTAAGGAGGAACTGCCCACGTTTGATTTAAGAAAACAGAACTAATTTTCACAATTTATAGGAAGCCTCT
Source organism: Picea engelmannii (assembly GCA_009831015.1). Classification (NCBI taxonomy): domain Eukaryota; kingdom Viridiplantae; phylum Streptophyta; class Pinopsida; order Pinales; family Pinaceae; genus Picea; species Picea engelmannii. The sequence continues at coordinate 281,174 of ML798367.1, read as the reverse complement.
ATAGTGGGGGGTGTAGGCAGAAGCTTACACCGGATCAATGCAGTCGTGGATGGTCGACAAGCTGACCACCAGTCCTCTGTGGTGGAAATTGAAGGTAAAATCAATAATACTCGTATTTTTGTTTTAATTGATCTTGGAGATACATTAATTTATATCACTCCTGGTATAGTGGAGTCAAATAAACTTAAGAAAACAAGACATGCAAAATATTGGCTGGTACAACTAGCAACAGGAATGAAAAGAAAATTTTTCGACTTTATTTCTTATTATGAATTCAGTTTAGGTGGTCAAAACATAAAGACAAATATGAACATCCTACCGTTAGGGTCTTATGATGTAATTTTTAGAATGGATTGGTTAGAAAGGCATAAAGCAGTGCTAGATTGTTATGAAAAAACACTTAAGTATTATTAAAGAAAAAAATGACACTGCTAGGGCAGTTCAAGGTATACAAAAACTAGTCTCAGTTAGACAGATTTTAGAAATGCAATTCAAGAAATGCATGAGAAAGGGTTGTCAAATTTATTCCATCCAAGTAACAACCTATTAGAAAAAGAAAATAAACCCAACTTGGAGGATTTTGTTGTTTTGCATGATTTCATAGACGTGTTTGTTGATGAGATACTTGAATTACCCCCACGAAGGGAGATAGAATTTTCTATCGACCTACTACCTGGTTCAACCCCTATCTCAAAATCACCTTACTGAATGAGTTTGTCGGAATTAGCAAAACTAAAAATTCAACTACAGGAATTATTGGACAAAGAATATATCAGACTGAGTGTTTCACCATGGGGAGCACCAATCCTCTTTGTGAAAAAGAAAGATGGGAATCTGAGATTGTGCATCGATTACAGACAATTAAACAAAATGACTATTAAGAACAAGTATTCCTTACCTAGGATAAATGATCTGTTTGATCAAGTAGGTGGGGAAAATATTTTCTCGAAATTGGATTTACAATGTGGTTACCACCAGGTTAGGATAAAAGATGAGGACATAAGTAAAACATATTTTCGAATGACATATGGACATTACAAATTTGTTTTCATACCTCTCAGACTCACTAACGCACCAGCCACATTTATGTGTTTAATGAACAGTATTTTCAGTGAGTACTTGGAGAAGTTTGTGTTGGTATTTATTGACGATATTCTAGTATATTCTAAAACAAAAGAAGAACGTGAAGAGCACTTAAGGATAGTTCTGCAAACTTAAGGAAGCACAAACTGTATGCTAAATTCGATAAGTGTGATTTTTACTAGAAGAAAATATAGTACCTAGGACATGTAATATCTAGAGAACACATTGCAGTCAATCCTGAGAAAATAAGAGCTATCATGGAATGGTTGATACCTAAGGATGTAGAAGACATCCGGTCATTCATGGGAATCACCAGATATTACTGCATATTTATAGAGGGATTTTCCAAAATTGCATACCCTATCACATCATTACAAAAGAAGGGAACCAAGTTTATCTGGTCCCAGAAATGTCAAGACAGTTTTAATAAGTTAAAGGAATTATTAACAACCGTACCCATTTTAAAGGTAGAAAATCTGGACAAAGACTTCATCATCTGTGTAGATGTGAGTAAAGAAGGACTAGGTGGTGTCCTAACCTAAGAAGGGCATGCTATTTGCTATGAATCCTGAAAACTAAAGGAACGTGAACGAAACTACGTCACTCATGACTTAGAGTTGGAAGTTGTAATACACTCCTTAAAGATGTGGTGGCACTACATAATTGGCAGAAAGTTTCTACTTTTAACTGACAACAGTAGTGTAAAATTTTTTTTTAGTCAGCTGGACCTTAATGCAAGGCAAGCAAGATGGCTCACCTTCTTGAGCAACTTTGACTTTGAGGTAAGACATATCAAGGGTAAGTAAAATAAAGTAGTTGATGCTTTAAGCCGAAGAGTTCATGGGTTGTTTGAAATAAACATTAGAAGGGAAGAAAGAGATCTTGAACAGAGGATAAAGACTGCAGGCAATAATGATGAAAATTACACTCAAACAGTGGCATAATTAAAGAACACTACAGGAAATTCAGACAAAACAAATATGAGTTTGGATAAAAATGGTCTACTACGATTTAAAAACAAAATATACATACCATATTCGACAGAATTAAAGTTAACAATTTTGGATGAAGTTCGTAAGAAACCATATTCTGGTCATCCAGGATACCAGAAAACGATAACATCACTAAGAAAGTTATTTTATTGGCCTAATATGAAGGGTGAAATAGCATAATACTTAGCTAAGTGTCAATATTGTCAGCAGGTAAAATCGAAACACCATCATCCAACCGGTCTATTGCATCCCTTACCTGTGCTGGAATGAAAATGGGAGACTATATCGCTGGACTTTATTACGGGTTTGCCTAGAAATCAGAAACAAAATGATTCTATTATGGTGGTAATCGATAAACTTAGTAAGTCTGCACACTTTATTCATGTAAAGTATACTTTCAAAGCCATTAACATCATTGAAATATTCATGAAAGAAATTTTTAGATTGCATGGTATTCCTAAAATGTTGGTTTTGGATAGAGACGTAAAATTTACATCTGCTTTTTGGAAAGAATTGTTTGCAGGGTTAAATACTAACTTGAATTTCAGCATGAGTTATCATCCACAAACGGATGGACATACTGAACGAACAAACCAAATCATAGAAGATATGCTCTACATGTATGTAAGAACAGAACCAAATAAGTGGGAAGATTACCTGCACTTGGTAGAATTTTCATACAACAATGGGTACCAAACTTCGGCTAAAATTAGCCCTTTCGAGGTACTGTATGGAAGAAAGTGTACGAATCCAATTATTTGCGATAACCTAGTTGATATAATCATGGTTGGACCAGAGATGCTCCAAGAAATGGAGAGCACGGTAAGAAAAGTACAACAAAACTTAAAAGAGGCACAGGACAGACAGAAAAGTTACGCGGACCAGAAAATGATACACTTGGAATTTCAAGTGGGAGACCACGTCTATCTAAAATTCAATGCCCAAAAAAGTTCACTAAAGATAGGGAAATGTGTCAAGTTGGTACCCAGGTTTTGTGGGCCTTTCAATATCTTAGCTCGAATTGGACCCGTAGCATACCAACTTGCACTTCCTGCTAATCTAAAAATTCATAATGTATTTCATGTTTCATTATTAAAGAATTATGTTCATGACCCTACTCATATGATCGATTGGAACTTGGTGCAGGTGGAAAAAAAAGGCGAGTTCCAAGCAGAACCACTACGCATTCTGGGTAGGAGAGAAATAACACTTTGGAATCGAGTCGTCACTCAGGTAAAAGTGCAATGGAAGGACTTTAGCCCTGAGGAGGCCACTTGGGAGTTGGAGGGAGATTTGCGCAAATCCCATCCAATCCTGTTCCAAGAAAGGAACGAACAATGAGGACAGTATTTTATTGAAGGGGGAAAGGATGTAACATCCCCCAAAAAATAAATTATTTTTAAGTTTGAAATTTCTTAGGAAATTATTTCCGTTTTTGGTAAATTCAAAATTGGAATTTTTTTCCCATTTATGGCAATTCTGAATTTCGAATTTCGTTAATTTTAATTAATGATTGTGACTATTGGTGCAGAGATCTAATTTGACCCAACTAATTACTTGACTATGATACTTGTATGAAACAAAATATTTTATAATTATTGTTGATGGACAAATGGAACAACCATGTTAAAATCACTTGACCATGACTCCATGAGTGGGGAACATGTTGGAACTACCTCAGGGCTGATTGTTACAAGTGACAAATCAATAATTTGGCCATTGGTAGCCCCTGAAAATTAGGGATTTGGAAAGCTGCAAAAATTCCCAAGGGGGATAAAGACCTAGGCAAAAGTGACTTTCCATATATGGAATATGGCAGGAGGCAGGACATTGCCTAGTATGCGGGGGAAAATAAATTATTTCTAGTTGTTATGAGCATTGTATTCTGAGTGTGAGGCAAGGATAAGTAGCTGAAACTAAATAACTATTGTTGAGGAGAAGTTCTGAGTTCTCCCTCATGGATTCATGGTCATTCAAGGGGGGATAATGAGACAAGTGATTTGGTTGTTCAGTTCTAAGGTTGGGAGGAATGTGGTTGTTCCATTTCTTATTCGTCAATTGTTCAGATATGTCATCCTACTCTTTTCTCTGGTTGAATGTTATGTGGTTAATAACTGATAGATTGCATCTGTTTAATTCTGGATAGAATTATTTCTATGGATGAGAATCCAGTTGAATGTTGTTGAACTTAAGGACTGACAAAAGTGCCTCTAAACTAATTTTGAGTGAATCCTCTCTATTGGTTTAGATTTCTGGGTGAATGTTGTTTTCATTGGTTATACTAGCTGGAAGGATACACTTGGTTAACTTCTGGAAGAACAGTTCCATAGATTAGATTTATGGTATAATGAGATAAAACTGTAGGACAAACCCTCACAATCTAATCGTAAGTACTGAGTAAACTACCTTTGACCGCAATGGGAATTTAACCGGATTGTATAGACATGTATATGTATGCTTATGTGTTTGTAGGTAACTATACACAGAGGCGTTGTATTTAATTGAGATTTCCATTCATGTACCTTTTAAACCTGAATCAAAACGAAAAGCTATGTATGACATAAATCACGATCAATGTATATAGAAATATAAATATATTTATGTAGCCATATATTACAGTTGGAAACCATACACCATGAATTATAATGGGAATAAACATCTACAGACTTATTCCATAAAGTTTTAGACGCTAGATACATGACAAAAAAATTGAATACATATTTTCCTATTTTTACGATTTTTCCATTAGATCAAGTCTGTACAAATTCGGTTATTCATAAACAAATTTATCTGTTTTGATATAAGATAATGCAGAAATAAAAGGTTTCATAAAGGACAAATAATCCAGAGACATACAAATTGCGTAAGCATATAAATAAGTCTAAATTTTTCAGCTATATGAATAACCTGAGTAAAATGGTTTGAATTGTTTAATACGATCAAAGTAATCCCAAGAGTAGATGTAGAGTAAAGCCTCAATACATGAATATATTTTAATACCCGAATACAGATTCCTGAGTACAAGCACATATAATATACAGAAAACAAAGATTTTGAAGTGGTAAATATTTCAACCATGTCAATGTAAGGGGGTGATGCAGGAGCATCCACTCTTCATCAAGCGAACCAGCGCGAGGAGAAAGAAGAGACAGCTGGACAAGCCAGTGAACCTCAAATTTTGAATTCTACCTTGGTATTGTTGCGCCTCCGTTTTACTAAAGGCATTCAAAGCTGAGCGCATTTGTAATATAATGTAGATAAGGAGGCATTTAACAGTTTTAAATGCTGGTAGATAGGGTTAGTTGTAGATTATACAGTTTTCATCTTCCAGGAGGGAAAACGAATATAGGCACTCTCCTTGTATAATTGAGATTATTATTCAGCATTAGCAAGAAGAAGAGCAGGAGAGAGGAGGACAGAGAACTTGTGAAAACCACCCATGTACAGATTGAACTAATAGAAGAAAGACTGTGATTTCAATCCCATGGATGTGTTTGATCTCTGTGTGTTGTTGATATTATGCCTTTGAATGTTTGCTTCTTCATATTCTTATATTTTATATGCTGCGTACGTGATTGCATATCAGGTTCGAAACCTGAGGGAATGAGGGAATGAGTTTCAATTGATTCTCTGCTTAAGCCAGGAGATTCCTGCATAGAGTGCAGTTGAATTCCTCCGCATAGAGTGCGTTGAGGAGGCTCAGCAGTTGAACTTTTGTTCTCTGTTGCCCAGGGTTATGTTGGGTTGTTCGAACCATGCAGGTGAGTGCAGGTCGAATTGAAGTCTCAGAGCCGATTCTGAGAGAAGGAGGACTGGACCGTGTTAGTAAGATTGCGCAGGTCTAGACGGCTTCACCGCTTTGATAGTTGTTGGAAGCTAAGCACTGGAAGAACGTGAGAAGTCTCTGAAGGAGTCAGAGAGAGACAAAGCTCAGGAGGGACAGTTCCTTACAAGCATCGAAGGAATAGGCCTGGGAGAGATTTGAACCAAGGGAAAGCTTGGAAGCCGGAGGATTCTCAAGAGGAAGAGAATCGACGACTTGTGGTCCAAGTGAAGTTTTTGTGAAATCCCGAGGGTCGTCAGATCGTGGAGGATTTGCGCGGGGATAATCCACAGGCATAGGCGAGGAAGGATAAAGGTCCATCAGACTTCAGAGGTTCGGCGTTCGGGAGTTGGCGAGGTGAGAGTTCTACACCTCGAGAAATCGCGAGTTGCGATTCCCCGAATCGATCTGAGCCGTTGATCGGAGAGGGGACACGTGGCGCAGGATCCCTGAGGATCGGAGGTTCGACGTTCGGCGTTTCCCGGAGGCCAAAGTTCAACCTCTTTGAAATCGCGACCGGCGATTTCCCGAATCGATCGGAGCCGTCGATCATCGCGGGGACACGTGGCGTAGGATCCTGAGGAGTCGGGATTCAGGGTTTTGTAAAGACTGTGGTCTTGTGCATCCGGAAACGCGAATTCCCGAATCGCGATTTCCCGATAGCCGAGGGGGAGACAGGTGTCAAGGTATAGACCTTACCCAGAGATGTTGACAGGTGGCATCGCAAGATCGGGGTTTGGGATTTTGCGATGCAAGGGAATTTCGACCAGCGAAACCGCGACCTGTGATTCCCCGATATAACCACACCCGTCGATTTGTAGGGCACGCGTCAACGGATCCCTTGGAGTCGGGGCTCGGAGAATCGGGATTCTCGACGTCAAGGGACTCTTGCATCACGAATTCGCGATCCACGAAATCCCGAAGAGGACGTGGCAGCGTGGGACCCAGAAGCTAGTGGAATACAGGTGGCGTGAGATCCCGAGTGATCGAGGTTTGACATTCGGGACTTTCTACTGCCAAGGAATTGTGAACGACGAAATCCCGATCCCGCGATTCCCGATAGAGTGGGGAGAGGAGATGACGTGGCGAGAATATAGCGCACATGCTATCGAAGTTCGGGGTTCGGGACTTTGAGTTGTCGAGGATTCATGACATCGCACACCCCGATATCCCGATAGGGAAAACTCCGATCTGTGTGAGCGTTGACCGTTGACCCTCGGCATTCGGGGTTCGGGGATTTGATTTGCACGAGAACGTGCACACAAGGTTCGCGATAGCGCGAGCACCGATTTCCTGATTTGTGAAGGGGAGATCGTCGAGGAGAGTCCGGTGGGTGACGAAGACTCCCGAGAGGAGTGGAAGAGTACTTAGGCTCTTCGGGCCCGTGTGTGAAGAAGGTCCTGGTGGAGCGGCTGCTCGGTGAGGGGCAGGTTACGTTAGAGTGGTATCAGAGCGGGAGTACCTTTGCTTTCTGAAGCAGAGATAGAAGAGATATAATTCCGCCCAGGAGGGAAAGGCAGTCACCTGATCGTGAGGACAGGGATGCCCGAAGAAGGGGTAGGCAAGCAGGGAACCCAGCAGGGAATCCAGAGATGGAGCGTCAAATACGAGATCTCAGGGCGAGACTCGAAGATATGGAGACCACCCAAAGGAGTGGAGTGGGTACAGCAGAGTTCATCGATCCTGAAGTTGAAGAGGAAGCTGGACACGACCAAGAAGAGGTCACCGCAGAAGATGCCTCGACAGAGAGGTTGATCAAAGCCATTTTGAGGATGAGCTCGAAGAGGAAGATGGATATTCCCGTCTATGAGGGAAATCTAAACGTAGAGGAGCTGTTGGATTGGATCCGAGCACTCGACACCTACTTCGACTACGAAGACATCGAAGAGGAAAAGAAGGTGAGACATGCTGTCACCAAGCTGAAGGGACATGCAGCCTTATGGTGGGACGAGCTGCAGGCAGACAGACGTTCCAAAGAAAAAACAAAAGATCAAAAGCTGGGATCGGATGATCGCCAAGATGAAGGCGAAGTTCATCCCAAGGGACTACCAGATCACTCTGTTCAGGCGCATGCAGAACTTGAGGCAGAAGTTGATGACGGTGAAAGAGTACACCGAGGAGTTCTATAGGCTCAACATTCGAGCTGGTCATCGGGAGAGTGATGACGAAAAGGTGGAAAGATACCTGAATGGTCTTAGGTATGACATTCAGGATGAATTGAGCATGGTCACCATCCGAACAGTTGAGGAAGCGTACCAGATGGCTTTGAAAGCTGAGGAGAAGCTAAGCCGCAAGCAGGGACAACGAGGGCGAGGCAGAATCCAGCCACGAGGTAAAGTTGTTGCCCAGGAAAGAACTCAAAAGCCCAAGGAGGATTGGAAGAGGCCTCATGGAAGAGCTGAAAGAGGTGGAACCTCACAGTAGAGGCAACAAGTTGCTGAGCCGAGGAGACAGCAAGGTGATCAGCAAGGAGGATATGCTGACGCCAACACTTTTCCTCGTACCCGAGGTAGAGGAAGAGGCAGAGGAGGAGTCATCACGTGTTTCACTTGTGGAAAAGATGGTCACAAAGCAGTGGACTGTCCAGAGAGGAATATGGACAGAGGAGGAAACGCTCATGTTGCTGAGGCGCAGAGGCGTGATGTTGAAGATGAAGACGCTGGGAGTGGGAAGTCACTGACAGTGCATAGGGTTCTCTTGAAACCTGAGAAAGAAGTGGACACAGCTCAAAGATGTCGACTGTTCCGGATGACTTGCAAGACCAAGGGTTGGAAATGCAAGGTTATAGTGGACAGTGGGAGCACAGATAATCTCATTTCGACCGAGATGGTGGAGAAACTGGAGCTGAAAATGAACAAGCACCCGAGTCCATACAAAGTGACGTGGCTGCATAAAGGACACCAGGTATGTGTTACAAAACAATGCTTGGTAAATTTTAAAATGGGTGAATATAGAGATGAAATCTTGTGTGATGTCATTCCCATGGATGTCTGTCATGTTTTATTGGGGAGACCATGGCAGTATGATAGACATGTGGTTCATGATGGGAGAATGAACACATACACCTTGGAGAAGGATGGTAAAACACATACATTTCTTCCGGGGAAGGATAAGGAAGTGAAGCCGGAAGTGAGCAGTACTATACTTCTCATGAGTGGGAAAGAACTTCTCACAGAGCTGGAGAAGGATGAGAATCCACAATTCTTTGTTGTCAGGAAACCGATAATTGTCCTGACAAGCACAAGAGTGGATGACTTGCCGGACGAGATTCAGGAACTGCTTGGAGAGTTCGTTGATATCATCATGGACGAACTACCTCGTTCGTTGCCACCGATGAGGAGTGTGAGTCACCACATTGACCTCATACCCGGAGCAAGTTTTCCAAATAAGGCAGCGTACAGGTTGACACCTCAGGAGAACGAGGAAGTCAAAAGGTAGGTACAGGATCTGCAGGACAAGGGACTAGTGAGAGAGAGTCTGAGTCCATGTGTTGTTCCGACAGTACTGAGTCCAAAGAAGGATGGAGGCTGGAGAATGTGTACAGACTCCAGGGCGATTAATAAGATTACCATCAGGTACAGGTTCCCACTGTCAAGAATGGACGACTTGATGGATTTCCTGAGTGGGGCAAATTACTTCTCCAAGATAGATCTCAAGAGCGGATATCATCAGATCTGGATGAGAGAGGGAGATGAGTGGAAAACAACATTCAAAACAAACGAGGGTTTGTACGAATGGCTGGTCATGCCGTTTGGGTTGACAAACGCGCCAAGCACTTTTATGAGACTGATGAATGAAGTCCTA
>ML798367.1:243235-270147 GCA_009831015.1 Picea engelmannii | reverse complement strand
ACTAGCGATGCAACCCACATCGCCAATTTATTTTTCAAAGAGATTGTCCGATTGCATGGATTGCCGAGAAGTATAGTCTCGGATCGGGATACCAAGTTCATAGGCCATTTTTGGAGGACGCTATGGAAGAAGCTGGGGACCGAATTAGCATTCAGTTCTGCTTACCATCCGCAGACAGATGGGCAGACCGAAGTGGTCAACAGGAGCTTGGGGGATCTGTTGAGAAGCCTGGTGACGGAGCATCACACCAGTTGGGATCAGATCTTACCACAGGCAGAGTTTGCGTACAACGATTCTGTGAATCGGAGTACAGGTAAGAGTCCATTTCAAATTTTATATGGAACACAGCCGAGAGGAGTGTCTGAGCTCAGGGAGCCCGAACAGGCTGAGACTAGCAGCGCGAGAGCTGAGGAGTTCGCTGAGGCAATGCAGGAACTTCACACACAGGTGAAGCAGCGACTGCAGAAGGCGAATCAGGAATATAAGCGCAGAACTGAACAGAGGAAGAGACAGCTTCAATTTGAAGTTGGAGACATGGTTCTGGCACACTTGAGAAAAGAAAGGTTCCCAAGAGGAACATACAACAAGCTCAAGATGAAGAAAATCGGGCCATGCAAAATCCTGAAGAAATTTGGGGAAAATGCATATGAGCTTGAGTTGCCAGAGGGCATCGGGATATCTCCAATTTTCAATATTTCGGATTTATACCCTTATAAAGTCGAAGATGCAGGAGCTGGAAATATAGAGGAACCAGTCATCAAATGGCAGAAGCAGTTGCCAGTGGCACAGAAGCCTCAGATGGAGTGCATACTGGACACAAGAGTAGGTAGGAAGACCAGGAGGAAAAAATATTTTGAATACCTGGTGAAGTGGAAAGATCACCCAGTGGAGGATGCCAGCTGGGAGACAGAGGCAGTGATTTTGAAACATGGGCAGACTGTACAAGAGCTCATGGGCAGGATCCCATGAAATCTTTTGAGTCGAGGAGTATGATGCAGGAGCATCCACTCTTCATCAAGCGAACCAGCGCGAGGAGAAAGAAGAGACAGCTGGACAAGCCAGCGAACCTCAAATTTTGAATTCTACCTTGGTATTGTTGCGCCACCGTTTTACTAAAGGCATGCAAAGCTGAGCGCATTTCTAATATAATGTATATAAGGAGGCATTTAACAGTTTTAAATGCTGGTAGATAGGGTTAGTTGTAGATTATACAGTTTTCATCTTCCAGGAGGGAAAACGAATATAGGCACCCTCCTTGTATAATTGAGATTATTATTCAGCATTAGCAAGAAGAAGAGCAGGAGAGAGAAGGACAGAGAACTTGTGAAAACCACCCATGTACAGATTGAACTAATAGAAGAAAGACTGTGATTTCAATCCCATGGATGTGTTTGATCTCTGTGTGTTGTTTATATTATGACTTTGCATGTTTGCTTCTTCATATGCTTATCTTTTATATGCTGCGTACGTCATTTCATATCAGGTTCGAAACCTGAGGGAATGAGGGAATGAGTTTCAATTGATTCTCTGCTTAAGCCAGGAGATTCCTGCATAGAGTGCAGTTGAATTCCTCCGCATAGAGTGCGTTGAGGAGGCTCAGCAGTTGAACTTTTGTTCTCTGTTGCCCAGGGTTATGTTGGGTTGTTCGAACCGTGCAGATGAGTGCAGGTCGAATTGAAGTCTCAGAGCCGAGTCTGAGAGAAGGAGGACTGGACCGTGTTAGTAAGATTGCGCAAGTCTAGACGGCTTCACCGCTTTGATAGCTGTTGGAAGTTGAGCACTGGAAGAACGTGAGAAGTCTCTGAAGGAGTCAGAGAGAGACAAAGCTCAGGAGGGACAGTTCCTTACAAGCATCGAAGGAATAGGCTTGGGAGAGATTTGAACCAAGGGAAAGCTTGGAAGCCGGAGGATTCTCAAGAGGAAGAGAATCGACGACTTGTGGTCCAAGTGAAGTTTTTGCGAAATCCCGAGGGCCGTCAGATCATGGAGGAGTTGCGCGGGGATAATCCACAGGCATAGGCGAGGAAGGATAAAGGTCCATCGGACTTCGGAGGTTCGGCGTTCGAAAGTTGGTGAGGTGAGAGTTCTACACCTCGAGAAATCGTGAGTTGCGATTCCCCGAATCGATCTGAGCCATTGATCGGAGAGGGGACACGTGGCGCAGGATCCCTGAGGATCGGAGGTTCGACGTTCGACGTTTCCCGGAGGCCAGAGTTCAACCTCTTTGAAATCGCGACCGACGATTTCCCGAATCGATCGGAGCCGTCGATCATCGCGGGGACACGTGGCGCAGGATCCTGAGGAGTCGGGATTCGGGGTTTTGTAAAGACTGTGGTCTTGTGCATCCGGAAATGCGAATTCCCGAATCGCGATTTCCCGATAGCCGAGGGGGAGATAGGTGTCAAGGTATAGACCTTACCCAGAGATGTTGACAGGTGGCATCGCAAGATCGGGGTTCGGGATTTTGCGATGCAAGGGAATTTCGACCGGCGAAACCGCGACCTGTGATTCCCCGATATAACCACACCCGTCGATTTGTAGGGCACGCGTCAACGGATCCCTTGGAGTCGGGGCTCGGAGAATCGGGATTCTCGACGTCAAGGGACTCTTGCATCACGGATTCGCGATCCGCGAAATCCCGAAGAGGACATGGCAGCGTGGGACCCGGAAGCTATTGGAATACAAGTGGCGTGAGATCCCGAGTGATCGGGGTTCGGCATTCGGGACTTTCTACTGCCAAGGAATTGTGAACGACGAAATCGCGATCCCGCGATTCCCGATAGAGTGGGGAGAGGAGATGACGTGGCGAGAAGATAGCGCACATGCTATCGGAGTTCAGGGTTCGGGACTTTGAGTTGTCGAGGATTCATGACATCGCACACCCCGATATCCCGATAGGGAAAACTCCGATCTGTGTGAGAGTTGACCGTTGACCCTCGGCATTCGGGGTTCGGGGATTTGATTTGCACGAGAACGTGCACACAAGGTTCGCGATAGCGCGAGCACCGATTTCCCGATTTGCGAAGGGGAGATCGCTGAGGAGAGTCCGGTGGGTGACGAAGACTCCCGAGAGGAGTGGAAGAGTACTTAGGCTCTTCGGGCCCGTGTGTGAAGAAGGTCCTGGTGGAGAGGCTGCTCGGTGAGGGGTAGGTTACGTCAGGGGGATTGACCCTTATGTCCCTCTAAGAAGAGGGAATGTAGAAATAACCAGTTGAGTAGGAGTCTAGTACGATCACTCCCCACAATAACTGTATGGTAGGACTAATTTATCTAATTCGATAGAACCTGAGATACTATTTTTGTGTAAGAACAAGCTAAACAGGAACCTGAATACCTCTTGCACCAATCGATGACTTGGAATCCAAAGATATCGAATGGGCCCAGATCCTGTAGAGAGACCAAGAAAATTTTATTAGTATCAATTAACGAAAAAAAATAAGTGCAAAAAAATTTATTACGCAAATGAATTTTTCAGACTATACTTAGTTGATGGGTTTTAGAAGTAGATTTTGTCCTTCCTCCTTGTCTCCATGGAAAGGTCATTGCAGACTTGAAAGGGTGGAGAGGGATAAAGTTCGCATGATGGGTACCTTCGTAGTTAAACAGGGCCCCACCATTAGATTGTAGCAAACAAAGTTTGAATCTTTAGTTTTTAGAAAAGAAGTGAATAATCATATGCTAAACAAGAGTAACTAATAAGTATTGTACACTACTAAAAGTGACTTGTAGGGTCTCCCTTTTTACCATAGAGTAAGAGTCCCTAAATAATTTTAATTTGCTTCGGAAGCAAACGAAATGAAGTCGTCGATAGAATCTTGAGAAAATGGAAGATATTCCCCTTGGACAATTTTAAAATAATAACAAAACAGAGTTAGCCATCCAAGACTATCAGACCATAGGTGAGGGTAACTCCTCGGCCATACTTGAGAACTTCGGGGAAAATGTATACAACAGAAGGCTGAAAAATTGTAATTTCATACTTATATATTTATACGCGTTGCAGAATAATAAGAGCAGTTGTGTTACACAGACCATACTTAATATGACTCATTAAAAGGAACCTGGAGGGTGGGTTTATGAAGGATAATTTCATCACTTAGATTTAACTCTTAGCCTCAACCCTTGATCCAAGGAGTCAACAGGAACGTGAAAAGAACGTTATCGGTCAAAGTAGCATGGGCTTAGTTAGGCGAAGAGGAAACTCTATGCTTATGGTATATAGGGTTACAGAGAAGACGCCCTATACCTTTTTCTCAACAAACGAAAAACCTCGAGTAAGCACCAGAGAGATGTACCAAAGGAAACTTGAATAGATCGAAACTTCTACTGGGATTTATGATTCTTCTTGTGGGACTGTAACTGAAGGGAAGACTCAGAGTTAGGAGCAACATAAGGTAAGAGGCCTTCCATATGGGCGAAGAGTCCAATATTCCACTAAGGAAGATAACCCAAGAAAAATCACGCAATATATACAGTCAGTACTAAGAATCCAAACTATGCATTGTCGAAGGAACATTATCTTCGAAGGGCTCAGATAAAGGAATACCTTCCATACACAAAAAAATTACTATAACACATAGGGTTTCCAAAATTATTAACCAGAAGCTCTTACCTCGCTTAAGGCGGTTGTTGGTGGTAGTAGTCTTCCAAACGTATTTCCACCAGTGTGTACCAACATCATAGGCATTGGAAATATACAGAGAAAGAATCGATAACCAGGGTAACCTCAAGCACAGTCACAGGACACACAAATCCAACATCAAGAATGAAACAGTAGCCTCAAGGAAACCCTATCTACTAGTCCAATGGTGATTAATGACGGTCTGTAGCTAGGAATCGTGATTAGGGTAAGGTGGAGAAATTTCTGAGGGGCTCATTAAAACACACGATAGTCTCGATGAGGTGCATTACATAACACCTTAAATTCTTGGGCAGAGTTCATTACACCATTACGATCGTATCCAAGATAATCTCGCCTCATATCATGGAGAAATCGTAATGACAGACAGTTTAGACTATCGTTTTATTCCTTATCTCTAGTTTGGTTAGAGTTCTTTCACGTTCATCGGATCTGTTAAGAAAGGAAAAACCTTAGGCTTTAGTTAGTCCAGATGGGAATGAAAATTAAACATGAGTGAGTATATATATAGCCGATCCTTATTTACCTCCTCCCAAGTCATAACGCTTGCATGTACTGGTTGTCACTTTCATAGTATTTTGTTCATTAAGTATCTATCACCTACTCTCGAGGAATTTGATTTTGTCACTTTAGAATTTAAGAATGTTCATACGATGATACCCTCCCCCTCGTATGCCTTACTTGCACGATCAGAAGTATAAATTATGGTGGTATTATATAAATAGTTTTGTTGAGGCCAGAAGTACAATCTATGACAAGAATAGATGTAAATGCTTATTTATTTGCAAATAGTCTATTGTTTATAAATTTAAAGATATCCACTTCCCTTGAGGTTAAGTTTAGATAAAGTCTTTTAATCACTATTGATAAAGAATTTTGGTAAGTATAATGGTGGAAAGATAGAAGTATATAATCACCTTTCAATGTAGCAAGAAAGGTCTGACATAGATTAGATGCGGCAATTAAGTTTAATGTCCCTAAGGTTTTTTTTTTATGGAAAATTTAGGGAAACATTACAGATTTGTTTTTAATTTTCTCTAACAAGTGGCGTTATCGTTACAATACTTTCATTAGTCATGTCCCATGGTGTAACAATGGAATTATAAAAAAAAACATTTGTATACATTGGTAGTTGATGTGGTCTTGATCCAAGAGAGTATAATATTTTTTGAACAATTCCAAGTTCTCCATTTACTAACCCTCCTTCTACCCAAAATTTGGATGTCAACATGACACGTTGACTAGTACATAAAATAATTTCACGTTTAAGGTGTTGATGATATGCATTATTTTTTTTTTTATCCTTTGTATGTTCAACAAGACATCGTGTAATAAGAGTATTCAATTGTTTAAGAATGCACTTGTTGTGTAGACCAACCAATTTGTTTTTTGGAAATAAATGAATTTTTTATTTGAAATTATTAATTTCAATAGAATCCATAGATGTATCTGTTCGCGACATCAAAATATTCCAATCATCTAATTTTGCATCTACATTTTTTATGTTTGTCAATAATCTCTAGAGATATTATTGCTTTGGATATGTCCCTTGTTGACAAATTTTGTTTTTCTAAAGAGACAATTGTTCTTAAATCCTCCCATAGAACCTTAGCATCCATGTTACCTACATACAATGGTTTATCTTTGATAGGTGGTAACCAAGGTCTCCAATAAGAATTAATGATCTTCCACCAAATGGAATTGATTTGTTTTCTGGAAAATTATTCATGCGATCATGAAGCAATCTCCATGAACAACATTGGTCCATTGAAGCTCATTCCATCAATCAAAATTTATTTAATTTATGTTTCATATCCTCTTGAAATACCACAAGGGCTTGACTGTGTAAATTTTTAAAGTCTTTAATAGGAATTCTTAGCATCGAGTGAATTGTTCTAGTTCAAATGTTGAAAGAAACTATTTCAATATGTGTTAATAATAAAAAATAAGTATTTCCATTAATTGAGTGATCTTCTACTCTATTTTCTCCACTAAATAAATGATGCAAGTACAAAGAAAAAGGCACTCTTTGTGGAGTTTCCTTTGACGTGTGGCCTATATCATTGCTACAAAATCTATCCTCCTCTTTTACACTTATAGAATATCAGTCTCATATGTTTTTCTCATCTTTGGAACAAGATACAATGCAAAAGAATGTAACCCATTCTCCTCCTAGTGGCCTAGTTTTTAACATCCCTCGATAGCCATCTAGCTATAGGTTTTTGACTTCCTCAACCTTTAATTGTGATACGGTTTTGGACCTTCTAGAATTTTCTTAGAAAATACACTATGTGGATAAACCCACATGTCTAAGTAGTGGAGGTTGATGTGGCATCCACTCTCACCATGGTAATCAATATGACAGGGAGCTTGTGGGAGGCATAACTTTCTCATACAAACTTTCATTGACGAACGATATGTGTCATTGGAAAGGTATTCACCGAAATGATCTTGTAAGATGATTCCTCCAGTTTTTCCACCAAAAAATACTGATATAGATAAAAATAATATGATGATACAACATGGATCAACACTTAAAGTAAATATTTTAAATATGTTGGAAATATAAAATTCTCCTTAATCCAAAGAAGAGAATTTTCATGGTATAAGAAGGAAAATTCTTGGTGATATTATCTCAAAATATGGGATTTTCATTGATAAAAAAAGGACTTAATCCATGACACGTCGATAAAAAAAAATAAGGTGATGAAATCATTTTTTAGAAAAATAAATTTTTAAGAATATTTATGTTATATTTTGCTAAAATAACCAATATTATAACATGTTAAATGTTATAACATGTAAGATGTTATAACATGTTAGATGTTATAACATGTTACATGTTATAACATATTACATGCTTTTACATATTACGTGTTATAACATATTACATGTTATCACATATTATAATAATATGACTTAGAATTAAAACATGTAAAAATGGTAAAAGGTTAAGGGACCTAGAAGTGATAAGCATATATAACTTGAGTAAATAAGCTTGGGAACATTAAATTTCACTCTGTGCTCAAGAAATCATATTTATCCCAATTATAGTGGACTTCTAGTATAATGAATTTAAAAATTTCTTACAAACTAACTAGAACACACCAAATTTGAATAAAAAAAAAATGAGAAAATAGAGAATGAAATTTTCTCAATACCAATTTGTAAACAATGTATTATTATAAAATCACTACGATGAAGTATTACTGAGATTCCTTAGAAAAAGAGACATTGAAAATATTCTCAAGTAACTACATGATGGACCTGCCAAAGGACACTTTGTCGATGATACAACAACTCACAAGCTCCTAAGAGATAGCTATTATTATCATGCACAAGCTTGAAAGTGAAAAATCTACCGAACTGGTGTTGGAAGAGAAAATAAGACTTCTAACCCACTGTAGACTGTAATAATTCATGAACCATTTTATTAGTGAGATCTATACATTATAGCGGAGATAAACCTTAATTATTCAAAAAAACACAGATGTATTTTAATATTTACAAATTATTTTACAAGGTGGATAGAAGTAATCTTGTTGATCAAGGTAAATGAAGAAATCATCATCAAATTATTGGAACAGTATTCGATTACGAGGTTTGAGGTTCATTGTATACATATTTATTATAACTTTACATATGTGTTCACTTTAAACTTGACTGAATTTTGCTTGGAAAAGAGAATTATTTTAAGCTACTCTGTTAATTACTGCCCTTAAAAGGAAAAGGTGTAGTTGAATCTACTAATAAAATATTGATCATGATTTTAAAGAAAATTGTTGGTGAGAATCAAAGAAACAGGAAATGCACTACCAAATGCTCTCTCGGCTGATAGAGTCACAACTAAGGATGCTCTAGGAACCTCTACTTACTTTTTGGCATATGAAAAAGAATATAGCATACGATCTAATGTTTTCATACCCTCCATACAAATTACCCAAGATCCAAGTGGGAAAAATTTCCCAAGTATCCATAAACAAAACAGTCCGTTGAAAAACCCTGAAGAAGAAATGGAGAGAGCCAAGATTTTTTTTTTATTCATCAATAGATAGTGAAAATATTATTTAAAAACTATTCATCAACATGAAAAAAAATTAGATAGGAGATAGTATTCTAAAATGTGATAAGATAAATGAGCCTAAAGGATAGCGCACATAGTTTCAACATTTATGGCTCTTGCCATTTCAGGTGGTTGCAAATATTGGTCTTGGCACTTACAAACTAGATTGCATAACATATATGGGTAAATGGAACTTCTGGAACTTCTCCATGGACATGTATTGAAAATATATTTTTGTAAGTTTCCTTAGAGTAGAAACATGTGCATATTTTTTTAGTTTTTTGGTTTTATTTTTATTTTTTTATTAATTTCAATTTTGAAAATTTTAAAATAAGTTGTATTATTTTGAATTTGTTTTAAATATATTGAATTTTTCTTTAAATGTTTTAATTTCATTTGTTTCTTGTAAAATGGTTTTTTCTCTCCATGGCTTATATAATTGCTAATCATTTTGCAATCTGGATAAGTGCAGGTTTTAATTAAAAAAATTCACAACTGCTACTTCTTATCATCTTCAATTTTATTTCTTATCATTACTTAATCAATAATTTGTGAATAAATATTCCAACCTACCTAAAAATTAAAAAAAAATAGTGGAATTGGAGATTTCCAAACAACTCAATTCTAGATTATCTATAAAATTTAGTTATGTGATGATTCAACCAACCTAATAATATCATTCATTCACATTAAAAGAGCACACAGTGTGAATGGTTATCATTCATTCACATTAAAGGAGCACATAGTGTGAATGGTTTTAGTTAAATATCCAAGATTTACAATTTTTTTAGGTCATATTCTCATGAAGGCGAGGTCAATACTTTCCTAATAATGAACAAATATTCCCATAAGCATGTAAAAACCATTACTTTCCCTATCCATTATTATTTAAAATATTCCCATAAGCATGTAAAAACCATTACTTTCCCTATCCATTATTATTTAAAGAGGGAAGCATTGCAAAAGGAATTTAGTTTATAAAATGAGATATAATGATAATTTTTTCAAGGGCTATGAACACTTTCTCAAGGTCTATCATATTAGGGTGATTTCATTGGGCTATGGAATTTAGTTTATAAAATGAGATACACTGATAATTTTTTCGGGGGCTATGAACACTTGTTCAAGGTTTATCATATTAGAGTGATTCCATTGGGCTATGGATTTTTACGAGATTAGTGAAGAAATATTATAAGAAAGTGAAACACCTTGTCTACTTAAATTTTCAACCTAATTTTAAAGTAAATTTTGGGACTATAACTATTATCATTTTAACAAAACTGTAGTAAAAAATTATTTTTCATACAATCATTCTTAGTCTTAGCATTCCAATTTAGACATACAGGTTATAAGGTTGGATAGTTTTTATACTTAACTTTGGTCTTAGGTTTATGAGAATACATAAATGTCTTATACCTTAATTTATTTGTTGTCCATCAAAAATATAAATGTAGGCACAAATTAGTTAATAAGAAAAATAATACAAAATTTAAATATATATCTGTATGTTTTCTTCTAATGATGCCCTTTCCTATCCATGTCACTTCCATGCTTATAGTGGGATTTGAATGCATTGTCTTTCAAAAATAAGAACAAAAGATAATGAATGTAGTTCTCACAAAAAGGGACCAATCAATACCCTAACAACATCTAACTACATGAAGATATATGATATGTATTTGTAATTGCAATTGTAATTTTAAGATTCTTTGGGATTTATGTGAAATTTCTCTTCCAATGAGTGTCTCAATAGAGGTTAGATTATCACTAAGTATCTACATGTGACATTAATAAACACACCACATTAACAAATAAAAATTAAAGTTAATCCTAGAAAATTTGTTTCCTAATTTTAAAATCCAAATATAAGAGAATGACTTGCTTAATTAGAGATAACAATGACCTAATACTAATTATGATGGTTCCCATGGACTTTGTTTAATAAAAACCACATAAAATTAAATAGATCCTCTTTATATCTCTAAAACTTTAAATCAAACTTTGAAATTAAGATCAAACTCTTAAATTAAAAAAACAAATATCAATTGGGTCTTGTTATGGAAGAGTGTGATGGTGGATGCTCTCCATCCAAGTTCAATTACAACAAGACTTGACATGTTGTGTTTTTAATAACTATATTGTTATAACAATTTTGAGTTGACTTGACCTTTTACTTTGAAAAACCTAAAACTTATACTATTTACCATCCATCCTTGAAATGGAGAAAGTAGTTGGAAAGTTTTATAAACCTAACAAAATATTTCAGAGAAAAGGTTAACCCAAAACTGCTGAAAAACTACAAACTATATTGTTATAATGCAATGGCTTACATGACGCATGGTTTCAAACTGGAAAAACTAAAAAATTGTTCGCGTGAACCAACTGTAGTCGGTTTATTTAGAAATTATATTTTGCGGTAAAAGGGAATAAAAGTGATGGCTTCAAGCAAAGATGGTGTACGAGTGAAGCCAGAAAGTAACATTCAACCAACAGCAACGATGGATTTCCAAACTCAAGCCTATAGAGCTGTACACGAAGCCAAGTTTGGGAAAAACGGACCCGGCCACCTTAAGTAGTCTGAATTTAGTTCGATCTTTTGAAATGATACAGGAAATGATTCAATCTTGCTTCAAGCTTTAGAGGCTGAAAAGAGAAAAGATTGGATATATTTTTTTGGTAGGCCAATAAATATAGGCAACAAATACCAAAAGTTAGAATTTTTTTGAGGTCAATGACTTGAATCTAGCAGGCTCAGCTTTTCAATCTTTATCTGCTGCAAGGTTTGACGGTAATGGTTCACATCTAAGGTCAATAATGGAGAGACCGTTGTCATATTTTTCTCCTAAACTGATTCACAATGGTCTGTCATATTATCTGGGATATGTTTCACCGTGTGAGACAACACTCTCTATTCGCTGCCTATCCTCAGTTTGATCTTGAGGCAATAATTGCGGATAATATTGTTAATACAGAACTCGCTTCTAATGACGCATGCTCTACGGATACCTTTCTCCATGGAGGTTGTCATCAATTGCAAGAGAGCAATTTTATGTCAACCGAATTAAAATCAGATTCTGCGATTAGCTCGGAAAATAACCATTGTAGTCTTCTAACAGTCTAAAGCATTTTTTCACTCAGAAATCAAGAACACTAACTGATAGTTCTAATGCTTTAAATGCAAAGGACATACTATTGGAAATGAGAAATGTAAGAACCAATCCCCATGGAAATCAATAAATGATTGTTGACAATTCCGTGACACTGTTGCAAATTATTCCAGAGATCGAAGCTAGAAACTGCCATCGTACGAGTGTATCAGAAAGAATCAATGTCAAGAATGTGGTTGGCTGTGGATGATAGAAACAACCTTAGTTAACTCTGAAAGGTGGATTTTATCACCAGGGTTAAAGCCGTGACTGTGTAGATCCAACAACAGCCCACAGACAGCATGTGCGATGGTAGAGTGACCCTTCGTATTTCATATTTTAAAGATCAAATGACCTAAGGAAAAAAAATTATACCAAGCCCTACGTTACCATTTCGATAATGATAAAAGAAATCGAAACCCTACTTGCCCAGACTTCACCTCGTTCTCTGTAATTTTATTCAATCCTGAAATTGACTTTTGCTCTGCCTCTGCTTAATGAATGTACGAGAGGCAGTCGATCTCTTTGAGTCATCCCTATTTCATGGCAACTCAAATTCCTAGCCGAGTAGAGTACCACGATTTCATATCATCTTTGTTCGAAACTCTAATGCTCTCTCTTTCTGGGGTGATACAGCTTACAGACGGCTTCCCCTGGCCACATATGTCCTATCGTCAGTTGAATATTCAGTAAGATATCCAGAAGTTAGAGATACAGTCGGGGAACGAATTGGATGGGGATACACATCGACCGGGATCCAATTTCTTATTTCAGTACAATTCCATTGAAAATATGATCCCTCAGGGTCAAAAAATATACATATATAAATTTAAAATAGGTCTATAATTAAATATATATACTTACACAGACAAACACATACTATACATGAGTTTGGTTTGAGGTTTATTTTGTGGTCATTTCTACATTTTAGGATAAGGGTATTACTATTTAGGATAAGGTTTCGGATACTTTTTATTTTCTGTGAGTAAATTTTTAACATGATGTGTGATAGTTATTTAGGGCTAGGGATAAGGGTTTTGCATCTCCTTACTCTCTATTAGAGTTAGAGTTAATGCTTTTGACCTTCTACATTATTTTTGAATGTTCATTTGTCTTATTTATTATGTTATTAATAAGAGTTGATATGACATGATCAACTTATTAAAAGAATAACTCTTTCATACAAATTTTAGTTGAGATTTTATTTGAATTATTATAAATCTTTTAATGAATAGAAGAATCTTTAGAAAATAAAAACTTTTCTAAACTTTTCCTATGACATTTTAAGTCCAAAAAAAATCATTTAATTCATGAGCCCAAATTAAAAAAAAAAGTGAATTGACCCTTAAAATGTACTTGAAAAGGTAATAAAATGGATGGAAAATTATATACCTCTTCCTTTAACACAATCACATATGTGCCCAACAAAACCAAATATAACACGTCGCTTTTGAGATTCTATTTGGACAGAAGAGAATGAACTCCACTTACGTTTCTTACCTTGTCCTTGAGCAAATGATCTTGACATGATAAGTTGTGTTTTCCTTCCAAACTTTAGTTATGAAGTCTTGTGAATGTCTTAATTACTTATGAAGTCTTTCTTCACATTCACAAAGAAAGATTCAAATTCCACGTCAAAAGTTCTATCAACCTTGATACAATTCATATACTATCATTAAGCAATATACTATCATTAAGCAATATGATGGATATGTCCTTTGTCATCTTGCAATCCAACCTTGAGAGTAAAGTACGATCTACCATAGTTCCATTTATGACAATTCCTCATTCTTATCACATTTGGCATAGTTGTAGCTCATGTTTTATTTTATGTATGTTATTAAAAATCAATTTCTTATTATATATAGTTTTCCAAAATGTTAGAACATCGATGAATCATGAATGCTTAACATAGTCAAATTTATTTAATAGTCAATACTATTTTAATAGTCTAGTTTCATCTAACCCGAATAACATCACAATCAAAATATTTATTGTTTCAAGTATGATGTGGTAAAGATATCATTCCAATTATGATCATTTTTTTTTCGGGAAAAATGGAAAAATAATTAAATTTTTAATAATTTTAAAAATTTATGATGTCATAATGGTTTTTAGCCATCAACATAAAAAAACAATGTCACATTTTTTGTCGAAAAGTAGTAGTGATTGTTTGGTCTTCCTTCCTTCTAGCTTGTCTTGGAAACCTCGTATTTTTATTAGGTGTTAGGATGGGAGCTCATAAAGATTCCATGCAACTGATCTCATGCAAGTCAGAGACCAAGAAGGTATTATCTCTTCTTCCTTGTGCATGGGTGGGCTTGCTAATTTGGCCTTGCAAATTGTTTCAAAAACTTTAGGTGGTGAAAAATACCTCTCGTTATTTGTTAGTTTTGTTGTCTTTTCTTCAAGCACTCCCTTATGGTTTTTTTTTTTTCCTCTGAATTGTTTCTCACCTATGTATTCCTCTTCTGATTTTGCATGGTGTTGGCAATGTTTTTAGTTTAGTTTTTGGTCTTCTCATGTTCTATCTTTTGTTGACAACTACATCTCTTTTTTTTGTGCATAAGGATCACAACTTGTAAATATTCCATGATATTTTCTCATGGAATTCAGAAACCCTACACTCCTGCAAGGTATCTTAACTTCTTCCTTGCACATAGATAGGCTTGTCAATATGGGCTAGCAATCCATCTCAAAAACTTTAAGTGGGGAATAAGAACTCTCTGTATTTATCAATTTTGTTGGCATTTTACCAAGTTCTCCCATGTGGTTTTGTTTCCTCCACATGATCATTTTCTCTCATCTTCCTCTTCTCGTTCTTCTAGGAATTAGCCCTGTGTATCATTTAGTGTTTGGTCTTTGTGCCTCATGGATTTCCTTAGAAACCCCATATTTTTTCTAGGTGTAAGGATGGAGGCTCCTAAATATTCCATTCCATTCCTCTCATGGAAGTGGGAAACCCAAAATTCATGCAAGGTCTCTTGACTTCTTTCTTGTTCACAAGTGGGTTTGTAGGTCATCTAAAAAACGTTAAGTGGTTAAGAAGAAATCTCTTTATTTGTCAATTTTTTCATCTTTCTACCATGTGCTCCCTTGTGGTTTCCTTGCCTCCGCATTGTAGTTTTCCTTTGTCTTCTTTTTCTTGTTTCACATGATGCTCACCATGTTTTTCATTTAGTGTTTGGTCTTCTTGACATGTGGATTTTCTTGGGAATCCATATTTTTTTTAGTTGAAAGGATTGTCCCTCATAAATATTCCATGCCTTTCATCTCATGGAAGTCGGAAACCCCAAATTCATGCAAGGTCTCCTCACTTCCTCCTTGTGCACAAATGAGGTTGCAAATTTTCGCTTGAAAGTCATCTCAAAAAGGTTAATTGTTGAAGAAGACCTCTTCTTATTTGTCAATTTTGATGTATTTTTATAAAGTGCCCCTTTTTGATTCCATCACATCTACAATGGAGTTCAACTTTTTCTTCCTTTTCTTTTTCCTCTTCGTTTTTTTCTTATGCTTCATTTAGTTTTTTGTCTTCTTTTTGAGGTATATTTTCTTGGAAACCCCATGTTTTTGGTATGGGTAAGGATGACAACTCATTAATATTCCATTCCACTCATCTCATGGAAGTGATAAAACTCAAATTTGTTCAAGGTCTCCTCATTTCTTCCTTGTGCATGGGTGGGCTTGGCGATATGCACTTGCAAGTCTAAAAAAAAATTAAGTGGTGAATAAGAGCTCTCTTTATTTTTCAAATTTGTTACCCTTTCACCAAGTTCTCCCTTATGGGTTTTTTTCATCCACATTGTTGTTCATATTCCTCTTCTCATTCATCATGGTGAGTTCCTTGTGCTTCATTTAATATTTGGTCTTCTTGTCATGATGAAAATAAAATGTGATTGTTGATTCTCTTTGAAGGAAATATGAAGAACAAGGGTCTCTCTTTTCCCTCTCTTTCATTGTCGCATATTTGCTTCAAGGAATTTTCCAGGAATCGTTGCAAGACCCCAAAATATCTAGCTTGATCCAACAATTGCAACATGATTCTCAAGCTTCTCTAGGATACTCTTTGCACAATGAAGAGATTCACTATAAATATCACATGTATTTAGGAAAACATTTGAACCTTAAATCCATTGTGCTCTCTGAGCTTCATGCTTCACCCATAGTTGGGCATTCAGGCTTTCCCAAAACCTATGAAAGGGTCAAATGCTCTTTTTTTCTGGGAAGGTGTGAAAAATGACATCTACACCTTTGTGGTCGAATGTGATACTTATCATTTCAATAAGGGAGAAATAAGAAAAACTCCAGGAACAATCCAACCGCTCCCAACTTGATCTACTATTTGGATGGATATTTCTATGGATTTCGTTGTTGGCTTACCTAAATCGAGAAGCAAGTCCTTCATTATGTTTGTAGTAGACCGTCTTTAAAAATATGAACATTTATGTGCTTTTCAACACCTTTTCACTACATCCATAGTGGATCGATTTTTTATGGATAATATCTTAAAAATACATGGCATGCCTCATTTTATTGTGTTTGATCGTGATCTAACTTTCACCAACAATTTCTGGAAAGACGTTTTCAGGATCCAAGGAACCTAATTGCATCTTAGCACTGCTTATCATCACCAGACTGATGGATGAACTGAAGTTGTCAACAAGTGTTTTCAAACCTATTTGTGGTGTTTTTCATATGACCAACAAACTCATTAGGATCAGTGGTTACCCCTAGCTAAATGGTGGTACAACACATATTACCATACTTCCGCTCGCATAATTCCCTTTGAAGCACTCTATAGGAAAAATCCACCAATGGTTCTCTCATATATGTCAAGTGTTTCGAAGGTTCAAAAGGTTGAAAACACTCTTACAATCCACATGGCTATTCTCCATGCCCTCAAAGTAAATTTTTTCATGGCACATAATCCCATGAAGAAATAAGCAGATCAAGGTCGTTCAAAATGTCAATTTGTTGAATAGGACTAGGTGTTTCTTTTCCTTCAACCTTATAGGAAAACTTCAATCAAAGATTAACATTATTAGAGACTTTGGTAGCATGAGAAGCACAACAGAATAAAAATACACATGCAAACTCAAATCAAAGGAATACATACAAAGAATTTACTCGTATTCCCTTGAAGGAGAAATTTTGTTATCAACCCATTCCTATGTCTCCAATTTGTGTACAAATGGTCCCTTATATAACTGTAGGTGACCATAACAATGATTTCACAATTAGCTAGTTAGTTCAAACGAATACACAACCATCTCCATAATTAACACCTACAATCTCTCCATAATATCTCCATGATTCTCTCAACAATATTCATCCCTACATCTACTCATTGCTCTATGCCTCTCATTCCTACATAGACTTTCTAGAATTTAGTATACCTCATTAAAAACCATATAATTTATTCATTTAAAGATTACAAGTATGGGTATTTACTAAGTAGGATTTATTTATCATAATCCCCGTTTCTCTCTTTCATCAATCCTTTGAATTAATTCCTTCATCTTCATCTTTGCTCACATCTTATGTGTTTTTTTATCTTTGGTCTTCTTCATTCCTCATCCTCATTCTTCTTCCTTTTATACCTGCAAACATAAACATTGTTGAAGTCCATATGAAAAAGTAACCATCCACCAGAATACATGGGTCGCCAACCATTGTATCCACCAGTTTACTAGGAAACTCTTTCTTGTACATGGTTCATCAACCATTCTTCCATCAAATATTTGCATACCTTTACCTTTATTCCCCCTGCATCACCATCGTCATCATCCTCACCTTGTGTTTTTAACATACATGTAGCTATGTTTTATATTCTCTTGCATCAGACTCCCAAGGAAAAAAAACAATTCATGCACTCCTACCCATCAGGTCCATGTCATCTCTCAAACTTTTATTTCACAGTTTGCTTCACACAACCCCATTTTTCATGACTTACAATTTCCTTTTCATGATCAATTTAAAAAGCCCCATTTTCATGACTTGAAATCTTGTTGAATTCCTCTGATCGACATTTCTATCATATGTGGACTTCCTCAAATCGACAGTTCATCCCAAAATTGAGAAAATTCTCTCTCATGACTACATCAGTGGTTTCAACTCACCACAAACCCTACATTACAAAGTGGTTTTTATAGTACCATGAACTTATCAAATTATAGGGAATACGGGCCTTATTAGGCTTACATTAATATCGACTGAAGTGCATATAGTTTCAACTTTCATTTTAGGCCAATATAGTCTTTATCCATTTGACCAAGACCATCATTAAAGTAATTTATTCAAGGACCATTTCTTAGGGATGTAATTTTCGTGGATTTATTTCATCTACATCACACAATACTTTATTTATACCTTCCTTTGCTTACTTCTTCTTCGTCGACCATGTTTTTTTTTCTGAACTTCGAATGCTTCATTGTGTCTGCCTTCTGTCACTTCAATCTTTTTATTTCTTTGCATCATTGTTTTGGTCCTTTCCTCTCACCTATTACTTTGTTTTCTTCACACAAATTCGTCCTTCTATTTCAACTTTCTTTGTCATTGGAGTCTATTTCTTGTTTCACTTTTTTGTGGCTTCCTTCTGAACCCTTTACTTGAAAATCCATAGTCATTCTCCTCTATTCCTCTATCATCTCCTCCATTCTTGATGTGAGTTGAATAAGCCTCTACAGTAACAGTTTTGTTTCATTCTGCTACACAATACCTCACCAAACTTCTCTCATAAACTTGGCCTTTTGGCATTCCTGGTTCCTTCCACTAGAACCTTCTGAGCTTCCTCTGCTCCTCATTTACCATAGCTATAGGCCTCTACACTTTCTCACTTCTCTCAATAGATTCACTTTATCCTTTATCTAGACAACTCTACCCACATTTTCAACTGTGGAGTTGTCTCAACAACTTCTACACAATCGCAGTTAGAAGTTCTTCTTCTTTCCGTTACATCTTTCTTGTTGTAGAGTTCTGCCACAAATCTCCCTTTTTATTGAAGTCTGCATCATTTTCTTTTTTTTCATCAATCTCCTTTTTGTTTGCATTTCTCTATCATGGATTCAACATCATCTTCATTCTTCATTAGTCTTATTTCTTCTATCATCTTCTTCTATCCTGGAGTATACATCTTCTTGCGTAATTATGAACATTCCACATAATACTTGTATAAAAAAAAAATTGTAGGAGGGACGTCTCCATCCTACAAGACACCTGCAATATTTTTCAATTACATGCTTACAAAATAATTTTCTTGTTAGGTTGCACAAATACCAACAAGAAACCTATGACCTTGCTTTTCCAAACTTAATTGACACACCAATCCCATGATTTACATAACTTGACTTTTGAATTTCACATTGATAATCTGAATGACTTTTCTTTGCTTGACATCAAACTCTCAATTTGATTTCAACTTATTAGAGGACTTAACATAATTTTTTAGGGTGTCAGGTAACATCGATCAAAGACCCTTTCTAACCAATGACTTTACTTTTACTTGACTTTGACTTTAACTTCAACTTAATTAGGAATTGACTCCTTATTTTATCTCCCAACTTTTTTTGAACTCTTACATCAAAATTTGTTCATCACAACTTGACTTTGTACCATTAGACCCTTACATCACTTAGAAAAAAAACTATACCATGAATAGCCACTCCATACGAGTCAAGCATGTATATTATCCTACATTTATCCCCTTAAGCATATTAATCCTTTTTTTAAATTCTCTTGCTTTTTCCCTTAAAAGAAATAGTATCAACCTTCAAGAACCTTTACAATTCATGTGCATGAAATAAAAATAAATGCACATGCACTTAGTGACCTTTGGAATTTCACAAAACTTTAATTAATGTCACGTGGACATTTTACTCCTCACATTTCCATAGAACCATTAAATACTTATGAGAGGACATCTTTTTTCTTCTTTTTACTTGATACGATTAAAGTGAAACGTTTGTCCATATAAGAAAACAAATAACTTCGACTCTTTTAAAAACAAGGCTACTAAGTATCACAGTCCCTCCCAAATTGGGTTGTACGTTTACAGTGCAACTTATTCACTAGCTATTGTATATGAAAATGAAAAAAAGTTTGATGAAATCATACTCAATGAGCACTAAACAATAGGAAATATGAAAAAAATATATAATAATATAATTAAAATTTACTGCTATATATGCTCGTAGATTATTTTGCCACTATTTTAATTCTTTATTTTGAAATTTATAACAGGTAAGAACAGGTACAAACATATGAGATTACTTTGACATATTCAATGAAGTTTGATCTAGAAGAATAAGATAAGAACATAGATGTAGACATTGATTCTGGTAGGAATCATAGATGGGTATAAGAATGTAAGGAATAACTAAGGTGGTAAATAGCTATTGCGCAGATAGGTATAAGAACATAAGGAATAACTAAGGTGGTGACTTCCATTAATGTTGATGGATAATTGAAGCCACAAAGTGACTTCCATTATCACATCATAGCGGAAAGGCTTGGTAAGTGATCGATGACAACATTCCGTGGATTTTGTAATTGTGTTTAGTCTTGTATCTTTGATTATCATTTAAATCAAGCTCATTACATTTCTGCGATTGGTACTCAGGATGGGTGTTTGGGCCTAGTGACTGCTTGGTGGTATAGGAATTGTTGGAATTATGAATATTGGTGAGGTGGATCACACGCCTAGTTTCAAAGTTCAGTGTGCATTCTTGTAGCACTGGGTAAACGGTCCTCTTGCTTTGTTCAATACCTTGAATAAATTAAATGTGTTTGTTCTTCTTATGAATATCCTTTAGGGTGGCACGATATCTTTGCATGCTTGGTCGAACCACATATTTTATAAAGGTGTATGTTTGAATGATTGTAACAGTGGTGCATGTGCCGGTCGTGGGAAAAGTCATGCACTTAGTGGGACAGATGGGAAAAGCCTCATCGATAATTACACCACTGCATGAAATTGCTTTACCATTTATGCTAATTTTTAAGTGAAAACCTGGAATTTAGGACATGAGGATGAACAGTTCATGCACCCAGGAGGACAAATACAAAAAACTCATCGAAAATTACATCGCCACATGAAATTTCTTTAACCTTTGGAAATTGTAGCATCGGGCCTACGTGACTTGGTATCTCTCCTCTCTCTCATGCTTTACCTACTGACTTGGACTACCTTGACTCCCACACGAGAGATTTATAGAGAGTAGCCTCCATTCCTTCCCTTCTCATCCTATGAAGTGAAGTTCCAACCCTTCCCTTCATGCGTGTTTATTGAGTGGGTCCCATCTCACAACCTGAATCAGAAATTCATTGGAGCCATAACAGAGATAACTAGCTCAGGAAGTGAAAGCTCGACAAAAGGATTTAGAGCGATTCGAGCCAGTTTTCATAACTTGGTTGCAATGTTTCACGGAATCTCTCGACGCCATCGTGGAGCTCTCGACGCCATCGGGAAGCAACAATATTTGAATTAATGCCCAATTAGATCACTTCTCTATGCCATCTTTGGGAAGCGTGGTGCCATGGGTTGATGAATAAAATTTCCTGAGATAAGAAGAATCAAATAATTCTGAGAAGGATCCTTGGACAAAAGAGGTTCCAATGAATAATGGCGGAGAGGGCCATAACTCAATTGTATTCTCTGTCCCAGTCCAAGATGAAGGATGCCATGCAGAATAAGAAATCATGTTCAGATGGGTGGAAGAGGTTATATGTGCTGAGGAGATCATTATTATCTTGTCGGTTGTCAGGTAAGTGATTCTAACCTCTGCCCTCCTCTGTGGTTGCTAGGAGGCTAGTAGACAGGTGCACAAAGAAGTTGAAAAGACTCATCCCTGGAGAAAAATCGATGGATACTTCTAGATTATTGAGAGAAACAATGGGATTATATCGTTTTCCCAAAAACACAGGTAGAGGTATTGTAATCTTTAGTGAATAATTCTCATGAGCATAGCCAAAACCCAGTTTGAATTTTTGTTGTCTACGTTTAAAAATTCTGGTTTGCTTCAAATTATGGCCNACAATGGGATTATATCGTTTTCCCAAAAACACAGGTAGAGGTATTGTAATCTTTAGTGAATAATTCTCATGAGCATAGCCAAAACCCAGTTTGAATTTTTGTTGTCTACGTTTAAAAATTCTGGTTTGCTTCAAATTATGGCCATTGGAGATCTATTGGGATATATATTAAATTTTATTTGAGGTTGAGAATGCATTCAAACAACCATTCTTTACTACCCATGTCTGCAACAACTTCTTGGTCATCCATTCAAGAAAACATGTCTATGTTTTACAACAGGTAGACAGGCCTGGACACGATATCATTTATTTTTCATTTTATTTTTGCTTGCCACTGTTACAATTATATTTCGACTTTATCTTTCATTTTCCTTCCTAGGAAAAATTCATGAAAAGGAATTTGGTTTTTCTCCATGTGTCATAGCTTATAGCTACTAGCACCAACGACGAGACTACCCTAGCCTACATACAATTGTTGCTTGTATTGCTGCCCGTGATGGTTTTCCATCTAATTTAGAGGATTTTTTTTACTCATGGTGCAAGTCCTGGGGTATAATATACTAAATCTATGATGATGAACTCTCATGCCCCAACTCTTGTTTTGTTTGATCTAAGAATCTAATTAGTTTTGAATACATGGAGACTTATTGTTCACTATTTATTGGATGTGTCATTGTCAGGTTCATATGATGGTGCAACTGCTTATAAGGTCAGAGAAGGAAAATGATCTATATCAAATTAGCTTGACAAATCTAAAGGAACTTCTCTAGAAGGTTAACTACATAAACGTTATCTAAAACATATTAAGCACAAATTGAATTGAATTAAAGTGTGTGGGATGTGTAACTGCGTGTGTACCTGTTATTGTATGGGTATGTATCTTCACTGCATGTGGTGGATTTGCTACTCCTGGGTAAGGAATTGCTAGTGCTGGGTGAGGAAATGCTCAACCAATCTTGAATCAATTGCTTGTCTGTACTTTCTCCTATGCAACAAGGTATAGTGTGGTATGGGTTCTTGACATAAGAAAAAAAGAAAAGTCTTTCCATTTGTTCCGGTGTGGTTTTATGGCTTTGTTCCTACAATATTTTTTAGGCCATATTAAGTATTGAGTATTGATTGCTGAGTCCCTAGGCGGTGGTTGGAAACAGTGGTTGCATTTGTCTGACTCCCTGACATTGACATTTTATTGAAATTCGGATACGCTGACTAGAATAGAAGTGTTAATGTGACAAGCATTAATGTGTGAGTAACAAAGCATAAGGATAACAAACTTATAACTTACAAACTTAGGGTAAACTTAGTGTAATGTAACAATGCGAAGAATGAAAAATAATGAATATCCTAAATCATGAAAATTTGTATATTCCAAATCATAACAAAAGTTAGGATAGGGAATGAAAAAACATACATTGAGAGGAGTGAAGCCTGTAATAAGAGTTCAAAATTTTATAACCAATAGAATCCTAACCAAATAATTTTTATTAAAATATTTAATAAGAGAAATTACAAACTATCCTAAAAAGTTAGGAATATGGTCTATCTATTAAAAATCAAACATGAAGTAATAGGAAGTCAACGTGGAATCGAATGCTAGAGTGCCTCCTTGCCTTCGGTAGGGACTAATAAAACACATGTACCTTCATGTTTGAAACTATGCTTCTTCTTTTCAACAGACATTTACTCATGGGAGTTGCATATCTGCCCTTTTTTTTACTTTATCACCACCCTATGATGAATCTTTCTTTCCAAGTAGATAATAATAAAACAAATATGTACCGATTCAGGAATAGCGATGTCGTCCTTGTGAGAAGTGCAATGCGGACTTTATGGAGTAGAAATAAAAACTTGTTTTATCTCCGATCTTAGTTTCCAAGTATGATAAATGTGCCTGTTTTTGTAAAATAGAGATCTCTTCGATGTACCCATCAATGGGGTTTTTCAAACGGAACCAAGTCATGAATGGTCAAGCTATAGGAATCCATCAAACAGGTCCTTCTCTTGAAAGTATTAACTCCTTGACTACATGCATATCTATCTTCTCTTCTCGCACGAGTGCATTGACTACTCGCTAAGTCGAGTCGCACCAAGAGTGGCACCCTTCCACAACATCGACGCGGATGGATCTAAAAGTTCTATCTCTCATTTAAAGTGAATAGCAACTCTTATAGACTCTATATCCATATATGGTAGCCTCTTCATGCGCACCTTCACACACTTTAGCAGCAACAAATCAAACACTCACACAATAGTTGGTTTTTTTCCAATCAACATACCAATAGTCTCACAACAGAGAATCTATGTGCTATGATACCACTTGATAACATGAGAGGTGCAGCACAATAAAAATACACATGCAAACTCAAATCAAAGCAAAGGAAAATTTTATTATCAAACCATTTTTGTGTCTCCAATTTTTGTACAAATGGTCCCTTATATAACTATAGGTGACCATAACAAGATTTCATAATTATATAATTAGTTCAAACTAATACACAACCATATCCATAATTAACCCATGTGATCTCCCCACAATATCTCCATGATTCTCTCAACAATCTTCATCCCTACATCTACTCATTTCTCTGCATCTCTCATTCCTAAGTAGACTTTCTAGAATTTAGTCTACCTCATTACAAACCATATAATTTATTCATTTAAACATTACAAGTATGATTACTCACTAAGTAGGATTTATTTATAATAATCCCTCTTTCTCTCTTTCATTAGTCCTTTGAATGGATTCCTTCATCTTCATATCTTCTCACATCTTCTATATTTTTTGATCTTTGGTATTCTTCATTCCTCATCCTCGTTCTTCTTCCTTATATATCTACAAATTCCGCATCCTCGTTCTTCTTCCTTTTATATCTGCAAACATAAACATTGTTGAAGTCCATATAAAAAATTAACCGTCCACTGGAATACATGGGTCTCCAGCCATTGTATCTGCCAGTTTAATAGGAAACTCTTTCTCGTACATGGTTCATCAATCATTATTCCATCGCATGTATGCATACCTTTACCTCTATTCCCCATGCATCACCATCATCATCATCCTCACCTTCGATTTTTGACATACCCATAGCCATGTTCTCGATGCTCCTACATCAGACTCTGAAGGAACAAAAAATATTCAGGTAATCATGTCCATGAGGTCCATGTCATCTCGTAAAATTATGTTTCATGTTTTTCTTCACACAAGCCCCTTTTTCATGACTTGCAATTTTCTTTTCATGCTCAATTACACGAGCCCCCTTTTCATGGCTTGAAATCATGTTGAATACGTCTAATCGATCTTTCTGTCAAATGTGGATTGCCTCAAATTATTGGTTCTACGCACTGTTGAGAAAATTCTCTCTCAAGACTACATCAATGGTTTCAATTGACCACAAATCCTACATTACAAATTGGATTTTAGAGTACCGCGAACTTAAACAATTATGGGGAATACATGCATTATTAGGATTACATCAATATTGACTCAAGTGCATACAATTTCAACTTTCATTTTAGGCTAATTTATCCTTTATACATATTACCAAGACCATCATTATAGTACTTTATTCAAGGACCATTTCTTAGAAATTTCATGGATTTATTTAATCTACATCACACAATACTTTATTTATACCTTGCTTTGCTTGTTTATTCTTCATCAACCATTTTTCCATTGCTTCACTTATTATGCTTAATTGTGTTTGTCTTTTGTCACTTCATTCTTTTTCTTTCTTTGAATACTTTTTTCTATCCTTTCCTCTCGCCTCTTGCTTCTTTTTGTTCAAACATAGTAGTCCTTCTATTTCAACTTTCCCTATCATCAGATTCTATGTCTTCTTTTACTTTGTTGTGGATTCCTTTTGAACTCTTTACCTGATTATCCATACGCATTCTCCTCTGAACCCTTTACATAGTCACATGAAGAAACAAGCATATCAAGGTAGTTCAAAACATCAATTTATTGAAGGGGACCAGGTGTTTCTTTGTCTGCGGCCTTATAAGAAAAATTCACTCAAAAATGAACATTGTTAGAACCTTTCATCCATGTTTTATGGTCCTTATACAATTCTTAATTGAGTGGGGCCCATGGCCTACCAATTAGCTCTTCCCAGTCACTCTAATATCCATCTTGTTTTTCATGCCTCATGCTTAAATAAAGTGATTGGAACTGAGTTCTTGACTCAAACTTGTCTCCTGAGTTGGATGAAGAATGATCCATTTCGTTGTAGCCAAAAGTAGTCTTGGACTAGTGTGAGCATTATCTCTATCAGTGCACCATCAAGGATGTTTTATTTCAGTGGAAGGATACATCATCGAAAGATGCCACCTAGGAGACAACTACCCTTCTGCAACAATTTCCCCATCTCAAGCCTTGAGGACAAGGTTGTTTTTCAAGGGGGGGGGGGCATGTTAGGGACTTAACCTCCCTGACCCCTCATGTAGGTAGAATAATAAGTTTTCTATGTAATAAAGGTCGACATTATTAAATAAGATATATATAATAATGTGAACGATTCTAATGTAACAAGACTTAATAGAAGCTTCCTCTTTTAGAAATATATTCCCCTAGAATGTTCTTTAGAAGATAGAATTAGTATAAATATGAGGAGAAGGCATGGGAAAGTATTGTATTGAGAATTATTGTAATAGATTTCTTCTCTACTAGAGGTTTCCCCCTTGAAGAGGAAAGTGAACTTGGATTTCTATGAATAAAGGTATCAATATTGTTGTTATTATTCTCTATATTTTTTGTTTCGTTGGTATCCATTGCAATATTTATGTTTCTTTTTTATATAATACATCTAGTACCTTACATTAGTACTCAAAATTTGCATTCTATTATTCAATGGAAAATGACCACAAGTTCCCAAGCCTTTATTTAAAATATAGAGTCATTTCCTCCAATTATGTTAACTATTGTCTCATTGATCCCATTATAAAGCCTAACTTGTGAGAACCAAAACATGTTCTTCCATGTAGGTCGTCAATTTATAAAATCGTTGGAGAATATCAAGCTCTCAAACTATTGGAATGA
>ML798367.1:212705-223510 GCA_009831015.1 Picea engelmannii | reverse complement strand
TGTCCTTGGGGATACTCCCCATGACTGAATTCTTCCTGAAACTGATCTCCTGACCTAAACTTTCCTCTTTATGGTGTTTCCTCGTGTAAATCTAAGACATATAAGATAAGCATTCAAAAGCATTCATTTTGGAGTAGAAATTACTCCGAGTCTCTGGCAAGGATACTCAAAGGCTTCCCATGGAAGCGGTTTTGTAAATATGTCTATCACTTGTTCTTTTGTGCCCACATATTCAACTATGGTGTTCTTCTATGCAACTTGTTCCCGTAGAAAGTGATACTTGATTGGAATGTGTTTCATCTTGGAGTGAATCATCGGTTTCTTTGAGATATTGATGGCGCTTGTATTATCACAATAGATTGGAATGGGCTCATCATACTCAACTTGTATATCTATCAAAGTTGTTTTCATCAAAAGAACCTATGTACAACATGTTGTTGCTACAATATACTCTGCATCGACTATAGATAAGGATACTGATGATTGTTTCTTTCTTAGCCATGATACTAAACACTCACCCAAGTAGAACGTTGCTCCACTGGTGATTCGTCGGCCATCAATGCAACCTACCTAATCTACATCTTTGTAGGTGATAAGGGATAGATCGTTTTTTTTTGGATACCATAATCCAAACTCTTTTGTTCATTTGATATATCTCAAAATTCTCTTCAGTGCTAATACATGTGATTCCTTTGGTGTTGCTTGAAATCGTGCCACCTGTCCAACTGATTTCATTACATATTGTCTGGAAACTATCACATATAGTAAGCTACCAATCATTGACATGTATTGCCTCTCGTTTGTCGACTTTGAATCATCATTTTTGCTCAACTTGCAACTAGTTTGCATAGGAGTGGTAACTGGTTTGCAATCTTCCATTCTGAACCTCTTTAGCATTTCTCTGATATACTTAGTTTGAGAAATAAAAATTCCTTGGTTGCTTTGATGTATCTGAATACCTAGAAAGAATGATAGTTCTCCAAGTAATGAAATTTCAAATTCATTCTGCATATCCTTTGCAAATTTCTTGCTTAACCTGTCATAAGTGCTTCCAAAATTAATATCATCAACATAAACTTCAATTAATAAAATACTATCTTGAATTATCTTGATGTAGAGGTTGTTGTCTGCACTTCCTTTTCTGAACCCTTCCTGTTGTAGATATTTATCCAGTGTAGAGTATCATGCTCTAGGAGTCTGTTTTAGACCATACAAGGCCTTATTCAATTTACACTCATAATCTGGGTTCTATGAAAACTGAAATCCTTCTGGTTGTTCAATGTAGACTTATTCTTCAAGTTATCCATTCAGAAAATTTGATTTCACATCCATATGATACACTTTAATATTCTTGGAGCATGCATAAGCTATGAACAATCAGATTTCTTCCATTCTGGCAACTGAAGGAAATGTCTCTTCAAAGTTGATTCCTTCAACCTGTGCGTATCCTTTACATACCAATCTAGATTTTTTCCTTGTAACATGTCTATCTTCATTCAATTTATTTATAAACACCCACTTTGTGCCAATCACATTCTTATTCTTTGGTCTTGGAACCAATTCTCAAGTGTCATTATTCTCTATTTGATCCAATTATTTATCCATGACCTTATTCCAAAATTCATCATTGCTGACCTCTTCAAAACTTTTTGGTTCAATCATAGATGAGAGTGCTAGGTGTGTTTGTTCTGGTGAATGGATTCTTCTTCTAGTCTCAACTCCTACATCTTTGTTTCTGATAATCTGATCTGAAGGATGATTCTTTTGTACTCGTTTCCTAGGTGTCTTTGGAGGCACTTGTTGAACTTGTTCTTCTACTTTTGTCTGATCCTCTTCATCTTTCCCTTCTACTTCTTCTTCATCTACCCCTTCTACTTCTTCTTCATCTTTTACTTCTTCTTTGTAAAGTTGTTCCATTGATTCATGTTCTTCTTCCTTTAATTCGCGTCCACCTGTTTCATCAATTGTTACCTTGATGTTTTCCACAACTTTGTTCAACCTCAAATTGTAACACTCGTATGCTTTCCTTGTATTTGAGTAACCAACAAATACTCCTTTGTCCACACGATTGTCAAACTTTCTCATTCTTCCATATTCTCTTTTGATGTAGCGTTTTCTTCTAAATACTCTGAAGTGCTTCACATTTGTTGGTCTTCGTTTCCATATCTCTTAGGGAGTTTTGTTAGTGTTGTTTCTTAGAATTACTTTGTATTGAATGTGAACCGTTGTATGCACTACATGTGTCCAACATATATCTATCAATTTGGAATACATTAACATTGTTCGAACCATTTCTTGTACTGTCATGTTATTTGTTTCAATAACTCCATTCTTGTTATAACCCTAATTTGCACCAAACATGCTTACCTGGCATCAGGCCATCTCAGATTCCTTATTTTCCAAAACATTGTTGAACAATTCTTTTTAAAAACCCCTTTTATAAAGGCCCATGCCAGGCTCCATTACTACACGCGTGTACATGCTAGTTGACCCAAGACAGCCCGCATGTACCTACAAAAGCACGAAAAAAGGAAATTTGTTGACGGAACACAAAGCTTTGGGTAAGTTAACTAAAACTTTCGGCCATGCATGGTCGGTCATTTGACCAAATACCTAGCTCCTTCTAACCTATAAAAGAAGGGGTAGGGGTCCCATTTGAAAGGAGGAGAATCATAGTAAATAAACTATACTCGATTAAGCATTCCCTTTGTCCCAACCTTTAGCAATCCTTGTGAAAAGAGAAGTATAGAGAAAAGCAGTTGGAAGACAGTGGAAGAAGATCCCAGGACCATCATTGAGGAGAAGTAGTCGACTTTATCATTGTAAGTTATTATTGTGAAGTTAATAAAAGAATTGATTTTCTCGTCCCGCCATATGAGATTGTCATTATTGGAATATTGATTGTATGATTGATTAAATCTCTAACCCGTTAGTTCATAGATCAAATGCATGTGGAGTTCTTTGTTTGTCTTTAGTGAATGTAGGTCAGCACTGGGAGGAGAGTTGCAGTCAAAGAACGACCAAGCGCGAAAAGGGATCGACATTAAACATGAAAAATAAGGTATGTCAACTTAATCTCTTGATCCTTGTATTTACATATGAGTAATGGGGTTTAGGCATGGGATTATGGTAAAAAGTAAGAATCTTTAGGTCATTTTTGCATGCATGATAAAACCCTTAGTGCTAGTCCGTAGGAGGGATTTCCCACCCACAACAGAATTGGCGACCATATTGGGGATCTCTAGGGTTTATGGGAATGCTTTTTCTTGGGTATTTTTAAGAACTGGTTTCATTTCTTGTTTTTAAAGTTTCTTCAAAAGTCTAAGCTAACAGAGATTTTGGTCTTTCATACCAGTTATCTCTGTTTATTTGCTTGATTGCATCTTTTTTTTGAGACCCATAGAGGTACACGCATCCTGTATAAGGTCTACACGCGTGTACCCGCGCCCTACCCTCACACAGACCGTGTGTACACGCTAGCTGAGGAAGAGTCAGTCGTGTGTATGATTTCAGAAAATTTCTTTTAGAGAGGCAGTCATCCTCTCCCTTGTCAGAAGTAATCCTTCTCAGGGGTTTTCTAGAACTCATTCTAGTCTCTGGTTTTTGCAGTTTTGTAGCTTAGGTTTCACCTCAGATTGGTTTTGTTCTATGAAACTTTCCTTCAATTGTTTTCTTTTTCTGTCAAAGTAAGTTTCTGAGTCTTCAAGAGATTATGGTTCTCAATACTAGTAGTCTTTTCCGGTGCTTGATTGTTTGTCGTTTCATTTTTTGAAGAGTTGCAGAGGTACATGCAGCCTGCATAATGTCTACATGCGTGTACACGTGCTCTGACCTTACACAGCTTGCCTGCATACACTGGTTGTTGAACTGTCAACAACGTGCCTCTTGAGAAAATGTTTTGGTTTAAGGAGAGGCAGTCATCCTTTCCTTGTCAAGAGTTATACCTCTCAGGGTTCTTGGTCTCTATCATAGTAGTTTTAGCCTAGGTTGGATTCCAGCATAGCTTTCTTTTTCATTGGAAGATTTCTTATATTTCCTCGCTTTTTTAACTTATTTTTAGCTTGAAATTTTAAGAAAAATGAATCGTGCATTCATCGGTTTCTTTTAGAATCTTTTGTTATTTCTGCTTTGATTGGAAGAAAATATAAAAAAAAAAACTTAGTTTGTTAGATCTCTTTCTTTCCTGGCATTTTCTTTGCATTGTTATTTGAAAAAGAAAATAAATTAGCATAGTGTTGTGTTTTCTTCTCATCTTAAAAAGCATTTCAAAACAAAAAGAAATATAATCATTCTTTGCCAGTGTTCATATAAGTTTCATCATTTTTCGCAAGAGTCTTAACACCATCAGTTGCACTACCGTACTCTTTGAGTAAATCAAGCCAGTAAAAAGAACACTAATTAAAATTTACTAGACTTTAAATTTGTAGGGTCCATCAACTAGATTAGGCTAGAGCCTTGATTTAGGTTGGAGAGGAAACTCTTCAAGGCTATAAAACAAACATACGAGTCTGTGCTAAGGAGTGTAGAAGTCCAGTATCGTGAAAATTATCTGGGAGCCCCCTCTAACACAGGGGCTAAACACTTGGTCGCGTGCGGAAATGTAGCGGAGATAACCCCTCCAAAGTCAAACCAATCATAGTGGAGAACACATATAGAGGGCTTGTTTTGGGATTCTGTCGATTTCATTTTCCACGGAGCTTCATGGGTCTCGAATCCGTTCGAGGTCCTCAGTTGTCCTCCGTACCACTTTCTTTCGATACCCTTGGTAGGTTCTGGGCTTGATACCCTACTCATTGTGGTCTACCCGACTATCGACTGTACCCGCCTGGCGACTGTTCCCGCGCTGGCACCCTAGTTGCCTATCTTTCTAGTGACATACATAGGTGACTGCGGGGGTATACCACAATACCTAGGACAAACATCAGGCCACGCTTTGTAGAGTATACCCAGAGGATGCTTCCGTTTTCGAGTTGCACTTGCACCGGTAAGTTTCTCTAGTGTTGGTTGGTGTAACTGTTCTTCCAACTAGTTAGTTGTTTGTTTGATTTTCCTTTACGAACTTTTAGTGTGTGCTCTGTGCTCCCTAGTTTTCCATAGTGAGTTAGTCAGTCATGGCTTTGGGTCTCTGACCTAGGGTGGTAGACCACCCACTCCACCGGTCGTGAGGACTTTTCAGTCTTCTGCTTAGAAACATGGAGCTGGCTTTTTATAGGTATTGTTTTGATAACACTGGTTCTTCAGAGTCAGTGTGTGAGACTTTTACGGATTTGAATGATCCCGCAAGGGGAGAACCTATGCATAAGATCTTCATGGATAAATTTCTTGATGATACCAACCAAGGAACCCCCTTGCAAGGGGATTCTTGTGCTTTTCCTTTCTTCAGAAACATTGGTGTCCCTTTGATGGCCACTTTGTACATTCCTGGGTTGACTGTGGGATTACCGGTTTGGTTAGGTACCATTCCAAATGTCCTAAATGCTCTTGACGCTTCTCAGTTAAGAAATTTATGTCATGGGCACCCTGTTGATGTTTCTTCGTCAGCAAAGGCTTATCCTCCTCCTTCTCCCGCCTCTGATGAAAGTACAGTTACTAGTAACCGAAAGTCTAAACGAAATAGAAAGAGGAAGAATAGGAAGAAGAAATCACTAGACTCTGCAAGTTATGCTGGGGGAAACCACCCACCCTCTACAAGTCATGATGGGGGAAAGAGTCCAGACAATGCTAGTCATACTGGTAATAGGTCTGTAGCCTCTGCAAGTCAAGTTATCGACCCATCACCAGTCTCTGCAAGTCATGTTGGAGATGTGCAACCAACCACTACTACTAATGTTGGGGGCATCGATTCTGTTAAGAAACCTAGATGGATAGGACATAAGCCTAAGTTCCCTTGTAAGATTTGCAAGGGAGATCACCTTACTCATATGTGCCCTAGCATTCCAAAGTTACAAATATTGTGGTCCCTATCTGCAAGCTCTTATGATTCTG
Organism: Picea engelmannii; assembly: GCA_009831015.1. Classification (NCBI taxonomy): domain Eukaryota; kingdom Viridiplantae; phylum Streptophyta; class Pinopsida; order Pinales; family Pinaceae; genus Picea; species Picea engelmannii. The sequence goes on along the minus strand of ML798367.1, from coordinate 217,525 downwards.
AGTCTTCTCAGGTTTTCTCTCAGCCAATTCAACCATTGGTTGAGAAAGTGATCATGTCAATGCAGTCATCGACTGATCCCGCTCTTCTTTCGAGGGGTGAGGTGTCTTTAGACCTTGTAGTCTCTCAGCCTATTCAACCATTGGTTGAGAAAGTGATCATGCCGATGCAGTCATCGGTTAATCTCACTCCTCTTTTGGGGGGTGAGGTGCCTTTAGACTATGTAATCTCTCAGCCTATGCAGCCATTGGTTGAGAAAGTGATCATGCCGATGCAGTCATCAACTGATCCCACTCCTCTTTTGGGGGGTGAGGTGCCTTTAGACTATGTAGTCTCTCAGCCTATGCAACCATTAGTTGAGAACGTGATCATGCGGATGCAGTCATCAGTTGATCCCACTCCTCTTTTGGGGGGTGAGGTGCCTTTAGACCATGTAATCTCTCAGCCTATTCAGCGATTGGCTGAGAAAGTGGTCATGTCGATGCAGTCATCAGTTGATCCCACTCCTCTCTTGGGGGGTGAGGTGCCTTTAGACCATGTAGTCTCGCAGCCTATTCATCCATTGGTTGCGAAAGTGGTCATGCCGATGTAGTCATCGGTTGATCCCACTCCTCTTTTGGGGGGTGAGGTGCCTTTAGACCATGTAGTCCCGTAGCCTTTCCAGCTATTGGTTGAGAAAGTGGTCACACCAACGCAATCTTCGGCTGATACCACTCCTCTCTTGGGGAGTGAAGTGTCTACCGACTATTTTCTTAGCATTTCTAGTTGAGTACTTTCAGAACAAGGGGGCATTCCGCTTGTTTCGAATACACCCCCTCCAAGCCCTAGGATGGTTTCCTTTGATTTGAATGATCTTGTTGAGCCTCGTCTTCCTTCTTATGCACCTTTTCAAATAAGGGTTGAAGTTAATTCAATAAACACTTATCGATGTATAGTGGATGAATGAGCCTCTGCAAGTATTTTATCCTCCTCGGTTTGGAAAGTCTTGGGATCTCCCAAGCTTGTGTCTACTTCGCATGAGTTGTTAGCTTTTGACAAATGTCCTAGTGATTGTTTAGGGGTTCTTCCTCAGTTGCCTATCTCGTTAGATGGGAAACCTATTTGTGTTGATGTTATAGTGATGCAAGGCCCGTTATATTTCAATATGCTTCTCGGGCGTGATTATGTATATGCTATGAATGTTGTGGTGTCTACATTCTTTCGGGTGATGCATTTCCCTCACAATGGAAGCATTGTCACTATTGACCAGCTGGCACCTGATAATCACCATCCTAATTCGACGTTATTTCAGACTACCCCTTTACATGTTCCTAGTGTTTGTGTAGACTCAACCCCGCCATGGGTTAATTATGTGGCATCTTATCCTCGATGTTCAATTGCTTCTGAGCAGGAACCTGTGCAATCATGTTTTCCTTCATGAGACTTGATCTCAGCAATTGATTCATTGGTTTATCCAATGGAGGCTTGGGAGCCCTTGCTTCCCCCTCTTGGTATGAGTGATTTTGAGTCTCCTTCTGAATCTGATCTCGTTGTTTGTAGATCCTCAAGCTCTCGTACTTTTGATTCTTCACTGATAGACTCTGGCAGTCCTGGCCAAAACCTCCATCGTCATATGGAATATGGTCAGTTTACTTCACCCTTTGGGACTGTCGACCCTCGCTTGCATGATTTCTCGGATTTTGAATTGCCTTCGGATGAGGCTATCCTTGAAGCCATGACTACAGATTCTATATTGTGGGAGGACTTACACCATGGTTTTTGTTTTCTTCCCTTATGGGAGACTTCTCAAGTTGACTATCGAAGAGACTCTTGGTATGAGCCTATCAGTAGGCTCTATCCGAACTAGTTTCATATATGAGTCATAGCCCCCTACATGTCTTCTTTTAATCCATTTTCAAACCCTCTAAACATGAAAAGATTGTCGAGCGATCTTGTGGCCTTTCACGCTTTTTAAATTGAAATTTGAAGTCACGTCTATCTGGATATAGTTTACCCCTTTTTTGGTCCAGATGATCAACTGTACGAACAAAGGTATACTCTAAGGAACTTCAGTTCTCTCAAAGACTACTCTCAGGTATAATTTTACCCCTTTTTCGGGCCTGAGGTACTAAATTTATGAAACAGAAACCCCCATGGAGTCCACAATTAATCTCTTTTCAGACTCTTTAAAATTGAAAAGATCGTCGAGTGACCTTATTCTTTCACACTTGTTAAAATGGTCCAGAAGAATATTCCTGGCAGAGTCCTAGTTAAGCTTTTTTCAGACTCCTTAAAAATGAAAAAATGGCCGAGTGATCTTTTCTTTATCACACTCGTTAAAATAGTTTTGAATAGACATCTTGTTGGTTCTAGTTCACCCCTTTTTCGAACCGACTAGATTACCTTCAGAAAAGGTACCCCATTGGAGTCTCCTTTTATGTTTTTTCAGACTCTCTAAATATGAAAAACCGTCGAGCTTACCTTCTCTGGGATCGTTAAACTTACATCGAAGGACATTACCATTGTGTGTTTTGTTAACCGCGTTTGTATATCTGTGTCTTTGGTCTAATGTCGGCTCCATGTTACTCTCAACTGAACCATCTAAAGCATGCCTTACGCAAGCCCTGTAGCACTTTGTCTCTACGTCTTGACACCTTTGGTTCTAGGAGGGATTTTTCCCGAGTGTCATTTCTTTGAACATCAGTCTTGTCTTTGCACCTCGAACTTGTATATTTGCGACACTCATTCCTCCTTTGTAATGTACCATTCTTTTATTCTTTTTCCAAAATTATTGAAAAAGACAAAAAAATCAAATATACCCCAAAAAGAGGAAGGGAAAAGTATTTTCTTTTTTTTTTGGTAGCACAATGAGTTCCCCTTGGACAAGGCACATCCTTCCATTTGTTCTTCAAGCTTTGAGATTTAATATGACCTTAGGAATTTTTTCTCGGTACATAGAGATGTGTCCTCCTCCATTTGGTTATTCTTCCAAACATATGGAGAGTTTGTGTTTCCTCTTGCATCATGAACTTATGTCAAATTCCATGCTGCCTAAGTCTCATCATTTTTCGTGCTATTGCCCAAGGGAAGTTTTTCCAAGCCTGAGTTGGCCCCTCTGCAGTTTGTCTCTTTCCCTCATGCCCGAGCATTCCGAATTTCCAATAAAGTCCTTGTTCGAAATCAATCAAGCCTTCAAGTCTAATCATCAAGATTCTCTAGTCCATGACCGACGAGCCGTCGAAGACCTCTAGGTAGTGAAGTCGTACACTCATATTACACTCCTACCCGATTTTTGAAGATTTTGAAGTTGTTTCTTGAGCTTTGAAGACCTCATCTCTAGCCATCAGGCCTTGTCAGCTTCTAGAAGATGGATACTCTACATGTATATCTTTTTTATTTCGAGATGTAGCTCCGCTGTGTATTTCTCATGGCTACACTTTATATAGTTAAATGGCATGGATCTACAGTGTATTTGATTAGTAGCCATGATTTTATCCCGAGCATGGTTATGCCCGCCTCGGTGAGACAATTATTATTTTGCAGATGGCACCTCTTGATTTCTGGTCCCTGGGCTCACTTGTTCGGAACATCGGTGAAGTTTGTTAATGTAATTCGTCCATCAGATGCTCTTTTGACCTCACACATTAGGGGGCATCTATTATAACCCTAATTTTCACCAGACATGCTTACCTAGCATCAGTCCATCTCATATTCCTTCTTTGCTAAAACACTGTTGAACAACTCTTCTTAAAAACCCCTTTTATAAAGGCCCACGCACCCTGCTCCATTATTGTACGTGTGTACACGCTAGCTGACCCAATACAGCCCGCGTGTACGTACAAAATCACGAAAAAATGAAAGTTGTTGACGGAACACACAGCTTTACGTAAGTTAACTAAACCTTTTGACCATGCATGGCCGGTCATTCGACCAAATACCTAGCTCCTTCTAACCTATAAAAGAAGGGGTAGGGGTTCCATTTGAAAGGAGGAGAATCATAGTAAAAAACTATACCCGATTAAGCATTCCCTTTGTCCCAACCTTTAGCAATCCTTATGGAAATAGAAGTATAGAGAAAACAAGTTGGAAGACAGTGGAAGAAGATCCCAGGACCAGGATCGAGGAGCAGTAGTCGACTTTATCATTGTAAGGTATCATTGTGAAGTTAATAAAATAATTGTTTTTCCCGTCCCTCCATATGAGATTGTCATTATTGGAATATTGATTGTATGATTGATTAAATATCTAACCCACTAGTTCATAGATCAAATGCATGTGGAGTTCTTTGTTTGTCTTCAATGAATGCAGGTCAGCATTGGGAGGAGAGTTGCAGTCAAAGAACGACCAAGCGCGGAAAGGGATTGACATCAAACATGAAAAATAAGGTACGCCAACTTAATCTCTTGAGCCTTGTATTTACATATAAGTAATGGGGTTTGGGCATGGGATGATGGTAAAAATTAAGAATCTTTAGGTCATTTCTGCATGCATGATAAAACCCTTAGTGCTAGTCCATAGTATGGATTTCCCACCCACAACAATTATGTTGAGGTGTCCTAGCAATGGAGAATTGTCTTTTTATTCCATGCATGTTACAGTAGTCCATAAATTCCTTTGAAGTAAACTCTCCTCCATTATCAGATCTCAAATATTTGATTTTTGAATCCATTTCATTTTCAACCATTTCCTTGTAGACCTTAAAGTTTTCAAAATCTTCTGACTTATTCTCAGAAATCAAACTACAGTCATTCTTGTATAATCATCAACTAATAACATAAAGTATTTCTCACCTTTTAAACCCTTTGTTGTAGTTGTTCCAACTAGATTAGTATGCACAATTTCT
>ML798367.1:200403-212605 GCA_009831015.1 Picea engelmannii | reverse complement strand
AGTTGGACGGGGCAAGGATAGGTGGTTGTATCCACCTTCTGGTTGTAGCCGAAGAACTTAGTGGTTTGTAGTCTCCTTTTGGTTGTAGCCAGATAATTGGGGAGTTGGAGCTTCCCTCAGGTTGTAGCCTGATAAACTAGGGGGTAGGAGTCTCCTTTCAGTTGCAGCTGGAAAACAAAGGAAGTTGGTGCTTCCAATGAATGTAGTTCTTTAAGACATATAAGAAAAAAAAATCTGTGGTTTTCTCCCACTTTGGGTTTCCACGTAAAAACACTGGTGTACTGTGTACGTGTATGATTGCTCATTTGTTCATTTTTTATTTACTCTGCAATTATTGGATGATAATGCTACATTGATATAACACTTGCATTATATGGTTAAAAATGATTAAATTACTCTATTACTGATTCACCTCCCCTCTCAGTAATGCAACAATTGGTATCAGAGCAGGTTCCTTCAGAAATCAATTTAACCACTGAAAGGTAGATCATGGAGAGCAACAACATGTATAAAAATGGAATACCACAGTTGGATGGACAGAAGTATGCATTTTGGAGCAGAAGGATGAAAACATATATACAGGCACATGGATTTGAAATTTGACAATCAATTGTAGATGGATACAAAGAACCAAAAGTTCCGTCGACAAATGAAAGAGTAATAAGACTAAGGAAAAATAATTTCAAAGCCAAAAATGCACTTTTGAATGGTCTTTGTGAATCAATTTACACCAAAGTTACACATTGTAAATCCGCTAAAGATATTTGGGACAAGCTTCAAAATATTTATGAAGGAGATTCAAAAGTCAAAGAAAAAAAGCTTCAAACTTACAGAGGTCAGTTTGAACAACTAAAGATGAAGGAAGACGAGGATATTGCAGCGTACTTCTTACGAGTCGATGAAACAATAAATGCAATCATAGGATTGGGAGAAGAAATTAAAGAATCTGTAATTGTTCAAAAGGTACTAAGATCTCTCCCGATGAGATTTGATCATAAGATATCAACACTAGAAGAAGAATAGATCTAGACTCAATAAGCATGGACGAACTACATGGAATATTCATAGCATATGAAATGAGAACTGAATAGGAAAATCTAGATATAAAAGAAACATCTTTTAAAGTATCCAAAAGGTCAAAGAAAAAGGGAAAGCAAAAGGAAAAAGAACATAGTAGTAGCAGTGACATCTCAGAAGATGATGAAGAAATGACCAACTTTGTTAGAATATTGAACAAGGGAACCAACGACATATATAAATGTAAGTTTCCTTTCATTTGTTTTAAATGTGATGGCATTGGTCATTTTGCTAGCAAATGTCCTCATAAGAAAAAGAAGAGGAATGATGAAGATTACTCAAATAGTAAAAAAACATATAAAGACAAAAGAACCAGAAAGAAAGTTTTCAAGAAAAGCTTATGCACCAAAGAAGACATCTCATCATCAGATAAAGATGAATTCAGTGACAGTGAGACATAAAGAGTTCTATTCATGGAAGTAGAAGACTCTAACAAATAAGACACCGAAGAAGAATATGAAGAGGCCGAAGAAGAATATGAAGAGGAAAAAGTTGACTATCGAGAAGAATTTTTGTGTGCCATAGAAGTTATAAGAAGAGAAAAGAAGAAAAACAAGAAGCTACAAGCGAAACTAGACAAGAAAAAAGACACTCAGGAACTAGAACAAATGATCACAAATATGAAGGTTCAAATAGAAGAAGATAAAAGAGTTGAAGAAGCACTCAAAAAACAACTAGAAGAAAGAGACAGGATCATTGGAAATTTGGAAGCAGAGATTGTCACATTAAGAAAGGATATTCAAAAGAAAAATATGCAGAACAACTCAAAAGTTTTGGATGACATTATCAACAGTCAAAAACCTCATCATGACAAGTTAGGACTTGGATACAATCAGACAAAAAATGGATCAATCTCCAAAACAACAGAGCAAGACACATATCCAAAAAGCTATGAAGAAACAATCAAAGGGGATAGGAAGATATATAAGAAATATTATAGGGACACTCCTCCACCGATAAGATTTCGATTTTAGAATCAACAACTGACAGATAGGCCTCAGGAAGAAGAAGGATTCAGAAGAGAAACTCCTTTCAGAATATCTTCAATGCCCAGGTATCAAACTATCTTTTTTGGTTTATGTTATGCATGTAATAATTTTGGACATAAAGCTATGAATTGCATAACTAACAACAGGAACATAAACAACTTTGAAATTCATACACAAAAGGGTTATCCAATAAGGCCTAATGAAACATAGAGAAGAAGTTACAACATGTTTGAATCATTGAGCACTAAAGTGGAATGTTACAAGTGTAACAACTTTGGACACATGAAAAAATATTGAAAAATGACAATTCCTCCTAGAGAACCACAACAGAACAACAATAGTCACAGACAAGAGATTCATAAGAGAACATGCATAAGAAAGCAGAATCAATATAGCAATGAAGAATGCACACTCACTCTACAAGCTAAGAAGAAGAAACGTGGTTGGTATGTTGACAATGGTTGTTCAAAACACACGACAGGTGATAGAGACAAGTTTCTTACATTAAGAAAGGAAAGAGATGTATCAGTCTCATTCAGAAATGATGATTCATCTAAAATCATTAGAAAATACATAGTGAGAATTGGAAACAAGAATACCAAGAAAGAAAATGTTCTACTAGTAGAAGATATGAAACATAATCTTCTAAGTGTGAGTAAAATGTATGACAAAGGTCATAAAGTTACTTTCGATTCACAAAAGTGTGAGATAAGAAAAGAAGGTTTAGGAAAATTGATTGTAACGACTGCAAGAACTTCAAGGAACATATATGTACTAAGTGAAATTGCAAACGAAAAGTGTTGTCTAGGAAAAGAAGATTAAAGTTGGCTATGGAACAAAAGAATGAGTCACATACACTTTGATAACCTTGTCAAAGTCAGCAAAAAGGAAGCAGTTAGAGAAATGCCCCAGATTACGAAACCAACCAACACTTTATGCAAGCATTGTCAACAAATAAAACAAACAAATACCAGGTTTAAATCAAAAGAATATTCAATGACAAGACCATTAGAAATTGTGCATACTAATCTAGTTGGAACAACTACAACAAAGGGTTTAAAAGGTGAGAAATACTTTATGTTATTAGTTGATGATTATACAAGAATGACTGTAGTTTGATTTCTGAGAATAAGTCAGAAGATTTTGAAAACTTCAAGGTCTACAAGGAAATGGTTCAAAATGAAATGGATTCAAAAATCAAATATTTGAGATCTGATAATGGAGGAGAGTTCACTTCAAAGGAATTTATGGACTACTGTAGCATGCATGGAATAAAAAGGCAATTCTCCATTGCTAGGACACCTCAACAGAATTGTTGTGGGTGGGAAATCCATACTATGGACTAGCACTAAAGGTTTTATCATGCATGTAGAAATGACCTAAAGATTCTTAATTTTTACCATCATCCCATGCCTAAACCCCATTACTTACATGTAAATACAAGGCTCAAGAGATTAAGTTGGCGTACCTTATTTTTCATGTTTGATGTCAATCCCTTTCCGCGCTTGGTCGTTCTTTGACTGCAACTCTCCTCCCAATGATGACCTGCATTCACTAAAGACAAACAAAGAAATCCACATGCATTTGATCTATGAACTAACGGGTTAGAGATTTAATCAATCATACAATCAATATTCCAATAATGACAATCTCATATGGAGGGATGGGAAAAACAATTATTTTATTAACTTCACAATGATACCTTACAATGATAAAGTCGACTACTGCTCCTCGATTCTGGTCCTAGGCTCTTCTTCCACTGTCTTCCAACTTGTTTTCTCTATACTTCTCTTTCCATAAGGATTGCTAAAGGTTGGGACAAAGGGAATGCTTAATCGGGTATAGTTTCTTTACTATGATTCTCCTCCTTTCAAATGGAACCCCTACCCCTTCTTTTATAGGTTAGAAGGAGCTAGGTATTTGGTCGAATGACCGTCCATGCATGGTCAAAAGGTTTAGTTAACTTACCTAAAGTTGTGTGTTCCGTCAACAACTTTCCTTTTTCTGTGATTTTGTAGGTACACGCGGGCTGTCTTGGGTCAGCTAGCGTGTACACGCGTACAGTAATGGAGCAGGGTGCGTGGGCCTTTATAAAAGGGGTTTTTAAGAAGAGTTGTTCAATAGTGTTTTAGCAAAGAAGGAATCTGAGATGGCTTGATGCTAGGTAAGCATGTCTGGTGCAAATTAGGGTTATAACAGATGCCCCCTAATGTGTGAGGTCAGAAGAGCATCTGATGGACGGAATACATTAACAATCTTCATCGATGTTCCGAACAAGTGAGCCCAGGGACTAGAAATCAGGAGGTTCCATCTGCAAAATAATAATTGTCTCACCGAGGCAAGCATAACCATGCTCGGGATAAATTCATGGATACTAATCAAATACACTGTAGATCCATGCCATTTAACTATATAAAGTGTAGCCACGAGAAATACACAGTGGAGCTACATCTCGAAATAAAAAAGATATACATGTAGAGTATCCATCTTCTAGAAGCTGACAAGGCCTGATGGCTAGAGATGAGGTCTTCAAAGCTCGAGCAACAACTTTAAAATCTTCAAAACTCGGGTAGGAGTGCAATATGAGTGTACGACTTCACTACCTAGAGGTCTTCGACGACTCGTTGGTCATGGACTAGAGAATCTTGATGATCAGAATTGAAGGCTTGATTGATTTCAAAAAAGGAATTTATTGGAAATTCGGAATGGCCGGGCATGAGGGAAAGAGACAAACTGCAGAGGGGCCAACTCAGGCTTGGAAAAACTTCCCTTGGGCAATAGCACGAAAAATGATGAGACTCAGGCAGCATGGCATTTGACATAAGTTCACGATGCAGGAGGAAACACAAACTCTCCATATGTTTGGAAGAATAACCAAATGGAGGACACATCTCTATGTACCGAGAACAACTTCCTAAGGTCATATTAAATTCTAAAGCTTGAAGAACAAATGGAAGGATGTGCCTTGTCCAAGGGAAACTCATTGTGCTACCAAAAAAAAAGAAAATACTTTTCCCTTCCTCTTTTTGGGGTATATTTGATTTTTTTTGTCTTTTTCAATAATTTTGGAAAAAGAATAAAAGAATGGTACATTACAAAGGAGGAATGAGTGTCGCAAATATACAAGTTCGAGGCGCAAGGACAAGACTGATGTTCAAAGAAAGGACACTCGGGAAAAATCCCTCCTAGAACCAAAGGTGTCAAGACGTAGAGGCAAAGTGCTACAGGGCTTGCGTAAGGCATGCTTCAGATGGTTCAGCTGAGAGCAACATGGAGCTGACATTAGACCAAAGACACAGATATGCAAATGCGGTTAACAAAAAACACAATGGTAACGTCCTTCGATGTAAGTTTAACGATCCCAGAGAAGGTAAGCTCGATGGTTTTTCATATTTAGAGAGTCTGAAAAAACATAAAAGGAGACTCCAATGGGGTACCTTTTTTGAAGGTAGTCTAGTTGGTTTGAAAAAGGGGTAAACTAGCACCAACAAGACGTCTATTCAAAACTATTTTAACGAGTGTGATAAAGACAAGATCACTCGGCCATTTTTTCATTTTTAAGGAGTCTGAAAAAAGCTTAACTAGGACTCCGCCAGGAATGTTCTTTTGGACCATTTTAACGAGAGTGAAAGAATAAGGTCACTCGACGATCTTTTCAATTTTAAAGAGTCTGAAAAGAGATTAATTGTGGAGTCCGTGGGGGTTTCTTTTTCGTAAATTTAGTCCCTCGGGCCCGAAAAAGGGGTAAAATTATACCTGAGAGTAGTCTTTGAGAGAACTGAAGTTCCTTAGAGTATACCTTTGTTCGTACAGTTGACCGTCTGGACCGAAAAAGGGGTAATCTATCTCCATATAGACGTGACTTCAAATTTCAGTTTAACAAGCGTGAAAGGCCACAAGATCACTCGACAATCTTTTCATGTTTAGAGGGTTTGAAAAGGGATTAAAAGAAGACATGTAGGGGGATATGACTCATATATGAAACTATTTCGGATAGAGCCTATTGATAGGCTCATACCAAGAGTCTCTTCGATAGTCAACTTGAGAAGTCTCCCATAGTGGAAGAAAACACAAACCACGGTGTAAGTCCTCCCACAATATAGAATCTATAGTCATGGCTTCAAGGATAGCCTCATCCGAAGGCAATTCAAAATCTGAGAAATCATGCAAGCGAGGGTCGACAAGCCCAAAGGGTGAAGTAAACTGACCATATTCCATATGACGATGGAGGTTTTGGCCAGGACTGCCAGAGTCTATCAGTGAAGAATCAAAAGTATGAGAGCTTGAGGATCTACAAACAACGAGATCAGATTCAGAAGGAGACTCAAAATCACTCGTACCAAGAGGGGGAAGCAAGGGCTCCCAAGCATCCATTGGATAAACCAATGAATCAATTGCTGAGATCAAGTCTCAGGAAGGAAAACATGATTGCACAGGTTCCTACTCAGAAGCAATTGAACATCGAGGATAAGATGCCACATAATTAACCCGTGGCGGGGTTGAGTCTACACAAACACTAGGAACATGTAAAGGGGTAGTCTGAAATAACTCCGAATTAGGATGGTGATTATCAGGTGCCCACTGGTCAATAGTGACAATGCTTCCATTGTGAGGGAAATGCATCACCCGAAAGAATGTAGACACCACAATATTCATAGCATATACATAATCACGCCCGAGAAGCATATTGAAATCTAACGGGCCTTGCATCACTATAACATCAACACAAACAGGTTTCCCATATAACGAGATAGGCAACTGAGGAAGAACCCCTAAACAATCACTAGGACATCTGTCAAAAGCTAACAACTCATGCGAAGTAGACACAAGCTTGGGAGATCCCAAGACTTTCCAAACCGAGGAGGATAAAATACTTGCAGAGGCTCATTCATCCACTATACATCGATAAGTGTTTGTTGAATTAACTTCAACCCTTATTTGAAAAGGTGCATAAGAAGGAAGACGAGGCTCAACAAGATCATTCAAATAAAAGGAAACCATCCTAGGGCTTGGAGGGGGTGTACTCAGAACAAGCAGAATGTCCCCTTGTTCTGAAAGTACTCAACTAGAAATGCTAAAAAAATAGTCGGTAGACACTTCACTCCCCAAGAGAGGAGTGGTATCAGCCGAAGACTGCGTCGGTGTGACCACTTTCCCAACCAATAGCTGAAAAGGCTACGAGACTACATGGTCTAAAGGCACCTCACCCCCCAAAAGAGGAGTGGGATCAACCAATGACTACATCGGCATGACCACTTTCGCAACCAATGGATGAATAGGTTGCGAGACTACATGGTCTAAAGGCACCTCACCCCCCAAGAGAGGAGTGGGATCAACCGATGACTGCATCGACATGACCACTTTCTCAGCCAATGGCTGAATAGGCTGAGAGACTACATGGTCTAAAGGCACCTCACCCCCCAAAAGAGGAGTAGGATCAACTGATGATTGCATCCACATGATCACTTTCTCAACTAATGGCTGCATAGGCTGAGAGACTACATAGTCTAAAGGCACCTCACCCCCCAAAAGAGGAGTGGGATCAGCTGATGACTGCATCGGCATGATCACTTTCTCAACCAATGGCTACATAGGCTGAGAGACTACATAGTCTAAAGGCACCTCACCCCCCAAAAGAGGAGTGAGATCAGCCGATGACTGCATCGGCGTGATCACTTTCTCAACCAATGGTTGAATAGGATGAGAGACTACAAGGTCTAAAGGCACCTCATCCCTCGAAAGAAGAGTGGGATCAGTCGATGACTGCATCAACATGATCACTTTCTCAACCAATGGTTGAATTGGCTGAGAGAAAACCTGAGAAGACTTAGAATCATAAGAGCTTTCAGACATGGACCACAATATTTGTAACTCTGGAATGCGAGGGCACATATGAGTAAGGTGATCTCCCTTGCAAAGCTTACAAGGGAACTTAGGCTTATGTCCTATCCATCTAGGTTTCTCAACATAATCGATGCCCCCAACATTACTAGTAGTGGTTGGTTGCACATCTCCAACATGACTTGCAGAGGCTGGTGATGGGTTGATAACTTGACTTGCAGAGGCTACAGACCTATTACCAGTATGACTAGCATTGACTGGACTCTTTCCCCCATCATGACTTGTAGAGGGTGGGTGTGTGCCCCCAACATAACTTGCAGAGTCTAGTGATTTCTTCTTCCTATTCTTCCTCTTTCTATTTATTTTAGACTTTCGGTTACTAGTAACTGTACTTTCACCAGAGGCGGGAGAAGGAGGAGGATAAGCCTTTGTTGACGAAGAAACATCAACAGGTTGCCCATGAAATAAAGTTCTTAACTGAGAAGCGTCAAGAGCATTTAGGACATTTGGAATGGTATCTAACCAAACCAGTAATCCCACAGTCAACCCAGGAATATACAAAGTGGCCATCAAAGGGACACCAATGTTTCTGAAGAAAGGAAAAGCACAAGAATCCCCTTGCAAGGGGGTTCCTTGGTTGGTATCGTCAAGAAATTTAGCCATGAATATCTTATGCATAGGTTCTCCCCTTGCGGGATCATTCAAATCCGTAAAAGTCTCACACACTGACTCTGAAGAACCAGTGTTATCAAAACAATACCTATAAAGAGGCGGCTCCATGTTTCTAAGCAGAAGACTGAAAAGTCTTCACGATCGGCAGAGTGGGCGGTCTACCACCCTAGGTCAGAGACCCAAATCCACGACTGACTAAATCACTATGGAAAACTAGGGAGCACAGAGCACACACTAAAAGTTCCTAAAGGAAAATCAAACAAACAACTAACTGGTTGGAAGAACAGTTATACCAACCAACACTAGAGAAACTTACCGGTGCAAGTGCAACTCGAAAACGGAAGCATCCTCCGGGTATACTCTGCAAAGCATGGCCTGATGTCTGTCCTAGGTATTGTGGTATACTCCCGCAGTCACCTATGTATGTCACTAGAAATATTGGCAACTAGGGTGCCAGTGCGGGAACAGTCGCCAGGCAGGTACAGTCAACATTCGAGTAGACCACAATGAGCAGGGTATCAAGCCCAGAACCTGCCAAGGGTATCGAAAGAAAGTGGTATGGAATACAACTGAGGACCTCGAACAGATTCGAGACCCATGAAGCTCCATGGCAAATGCAATCGACAGAATCCCAAAACAAGCCCTCTATATGTGTTCTCCACTACGATTGGTCCGACTTTGGAGGGGTTATCTCCGCTACCTTTCCGCACGCGACCAAGTGTTTAGCCCCTGTGTTAGAGGGGGCTCCTAGATAATTTTTACGATACTGGACTTCTACACTCCTTAGCACAGACTCGTATGTTTGTTTTATAGCCTTGAAGAGTTTCCTCTCCAACCTAAATCAAGGCTCTAGCCTAATCTAGTTGATGGACCCTACAAACTTAAAGTCTAGTAAATTTTAATTAGTGTTCTTTTTACTGGCTTGATTTACTCAAAAGGGTACGGTAGTGCAACTGATGGTGTTAAGACTCTTGCGAAAAATGATGAAACTTATATGAACACTGGCAAAGAATGATTATATTTCTTTTTTTTTTGAAATGCTTTTTAAGATGAGAAGAAAACACAACACTATGCTAATTTATTTTCTTTTTCAAATAACAATGCAAAGAAAATGCCAGGAAAGAAAGAGATCTAACAAACTAAGTTTTTTTTTTATATTTTCTTCCAATCAAAGCAGAAATAACAAAAGATTCTAAAAGAAACCGATGAATGCACGATTCATTTTTCTTAAAATTTCAAGCTAAAAATAAGTTAAAAAAGCGAGGAAATACAAGAAATCTTCCAATGAAAAAGAAAGCTATGCTGGAATCCAACCTAGGATAAAACTACTATGACAGAGACCAAGAACCTTGAGAGGTATAACTATTGACAAGGAAAGGATGACTGCCTCTCCTTAAACCAAAATATTTTCTCAAGAGGCACGCTGCTGACAGTTCAACAGCCAGTGTATGTAGGCAATCTGTGTAAGGTCAGAGCACGTGTACACGCATGAAGACCTTATGTAGGATGCATGTACCTCTGCAACTCTTCAAAAAATGAAATGACAAACAATCAAGCATTGGCAAAGACTGCTAGTATTGAGAACCAAAATCTTTTGAAGACTCAGAAACTTACTTTGACAGAAAAAGAAAACAATTGAAGGAAAGTTTCATAGAACAAAACCAATCTAAGGTGAAACCTAAGCTACAAAACTGCAAAAACCAGAGACTAGAATGAGTTCTAGAAAACCCCTGAGAAGGATTACTTCTGACAAGGGAGAGGATGGCTGCCTCTCTAAAAGAAATTTTCTGAAATCATACACGCGACTGACTCTTCCTCAGCTAGCGTGTACATGTGGTCTGTGTGAGGGTAGGGCGTGGGTACACGCGTGAAGACCTTATACATGATGTGTGTACCTCTGTGGGTCTTGAAAAAAAGATGCAATCAAGCAAAGAAACAGAGATAACTGGTATGAAAGACCAAAATCTCTGTTAGCTCAGACTTTTGAAGAAACTTTAAAAACAAGAAATGAAACCAGTTCTTAAAAATACCCAAGAAAAAACATTCCCATAAACCCTAGAGATCCCCAGTATGGTCGCCAATTCTGTTGTGGGTGGAAAATCCCTCCTACGGACTAGCACTAAGGGTTTTATCATGCATGCAAAAATGACCTAAAGATTCTTACTTTTTACCATCATCCCATGCCTAAACCCCATTACTCATATGTAAATACAAGGATCAAGAGATTAAGTTGACATACCTTATTTTTCATGTTTAATGTCGATCCCTTTTCGCGCTTGGTCGTTCTTTGACTACAACTCTCCTCCCAATGCTGACCTACATTCACTAAAGACAAACAAAGAACTCCACATGCATTTGATCTATGAACTAACGGGTTAGAGATTTAATCAATCATACAATCAATATTCCAATAATGACAATCTCATATGGCGGGATGAGAAAATCAATTCTTTTATTAACTTCACAATAATAACTTACAATGATAAAGTCGACTATTGCTCCTTGATGCTGGTCCTGGGCTCTTCTTCCACTGTCTTCCAACTTCTTTTCTCTATACTTCTCTTTTCACAAGGATTGCTAAAGGTTGGGACAAAGGGAATGCTTAATCGAGTATAGTTTCTTTACTATGATTCTCCTCCTTTCAAATGGGACCCCTACCCCTTCTTTTATAGGTTAGAAGGAGCTAGGTATTTGGTCAAATGACCGACCATGCATGGCCGAAAGTTTTAGTTAACTTACCCAAATCTTTGTGTTCCGTCAACAACTTTCCTTTTTCCGTGCTTTTGTAGGTACACGCGGGCTGTCTTGGGTCAACTAGCATGTACACGTGTGCAGTAATGGAGCCTGGCGCGGGCCTTTATAAAAGGGGTTTTTAAAAAGATTTGTTCAACAGTGTTTTGGAAAATAAGGAATCTGAGATGGCCTGATGCCAGGTAAGCATGTCTGGTGCAAATTAGGGTTATAACAAGAATGGAGTTATTGAAACAAATAACATGACAGTACAAGAAATGGTTCGAACAATGTTAATGTATTCCAAATTGACAGATATATTTTGGACACATGTAGTGCATACAACGGTTCACATTCAATACAGAGTAATTCTAAGAAACAACACTAACAAAACTCCCTAAGATAAATGGAAAGGAAGACCAACAAATGTGAAGCACTTCAGAGTATTTAGAAGCAAACACTACATCAAAAGAGAATATGGAAGAATGAGAAAGTTTGACAATCATGTGGACAAAGGAGTATTTGTTGGTTACTCAAGTACAAGGAAAGCATACAAATGTTACAATTTGAGGTTGAACAAAGTTGTGGAAAACATCAATGTAACAATTGATGAAACAGGTGGACGCGAATTAAAGGAAGAAGAACATGAATCAATGGAACAACTTTATGAAGAAGAAGTAAAAGATGAAGAAGAAGGGGAAGGGGAAGATGAAGAAGAAGTAGAAGGGAAAGATGAAGAGGATCAGACAGAAGTAGAAGAACAAGTTCAACAAGTGCCTCCAAAGACACCTAGGAAACGAGTACAAAAGAATCATCCTTCAGATCAGATTATCAGAAACAAAGATGTAGGAGTTGAGACTAGAAGAAGAATCCATTCACCAGAACAAACACAC
>ML798367.1:101064-151385 GCA_009831015.1 Picea engelmannii | reverse complement strand
CTTGGCTCTCTCCATTTCTTCTTCAGGGTTTTTCAACGGACTGTTTTGTTTATGGATACTTGGGAAATTTTTCCCACTTGGATCTTGGGTAATTTGTATGGAGGGTATGAAAACATTAGATCGTATGCTATATTCTTTTTCATATGCCAAAAAGTAAGTAGAGGTTCCTAGAGCATCCTTAGTTGTGACTCTATCAGCCGAGAGAGCATTTGGTAGTGCATTTCCTGTTTCTTTGATTCTCACCAACAATTTTCTTTAAAATCATGATCAATATTTTATTAGTAGATTCAACTACACCTTTTCCTTTTAAGGGCAGTAATTAACAGAGTAGCTTAAAATAATTCTCTTTTCCAAGCAAAATTCAGTCAAGTTTAAAGTGAACACATATGTAAAGTTATAATAAATATGTATACAATGAACCTCAAACCTCGTAATCGAATACTGTTCCAATAATTTGATGATGATTTCTTCATTTACCTTGATCAACAAGATTACTTCTATCCACCTTGTAAAATAATTTGTAAATATTAAAATACATCTGTGTTTTTTTGAATAATTAAGGTTTATCTCCGCTATAATGTATAGATCTCACTAATAAAATGGTTCATGAATTATTACAGTCTACAGTGGGTTAGAAGTCTTATTTTCTCTTCCAACACCAGTTCGGTAGATTTTTCACTTTCAAGCTTGTGCATGAGAATATTTGAATGCCATTGGATAATAATAGCTATCTCTTAGGAGCTTGTGAGTTGTTGTATCATCGACAAAGTGTCCTTTGGCAGGTCCATCATGTAGTTACTTGAGAATATTTTCAATGTCTCTTTTTTTAAGGAATCTCAGTAATACTTCATCGTAGTGATTTTATAATAATACATTGTTTACAAATTGGTATTGGGAAAATTTCATCCTCTATTTTCTCATTTTCTTTTTATTCAAATTTGGTGTGCTCTACTCATTTTCTTTTTATTCAAATTTGGTGTGATCTAGTTAGTTTGTAAGAAATTTTTAAATTCATTATATTAGAAGTCCACTATAGTTGGGATAAATATGATTTCTTGAGCAGAGTGAAATTTTATGTTCTCAAGCTTATTTACTCAAGTTATATATGCTTATCAAGCTTATTTACTCAAGTTATATATGCTTATCACTTCTAGTTCCCTTAACCTTTTACTATTTTTATATGTTTTAATTCTAAGTCATATTATTATAATATGTGATAACATGTAACATGTAAAAGCATGTAACATGTTATAGCATGTAACATGTTATAATATTGGTTATTTTAGCAAAATATAACACAAATATTCTTAAAATTTTATTTTTCTAAAAACGGATTTCATCACCTTATTTTTTTTTTTTTATCGACATGGGAATTTGTGTCATGGATTAAGTCCTTTTTTTATCAATGAAAATCCCATATTTTGAGATAATATCACCAAGAATTTTTCTTCTTATACCATGAAAATTCTCTTCTTCGGATTAAGGAGAATTTTATATTTCCAACATATTTAAAATATTTTCTTTAAGTGTTGATCCGTGTTGTATCATCATATTATTTTTATCTATATCAATAATTTTTGGTGAAAAAATTGGAGGAATCATCTTGCAAGATCATTTCGGCAATATCTTTCGTCAATGAAAGTTTGTATGAGAAAGTTATGCCTCCCACAAGTTCCCTATCATATTGATTACCATGGTGAGAGTGGATGCCACATCAACCTCCACTACTTAGACATGTGGGTTTATCCACATAGTGTATTTTCTAAGAAAATTCTAGAAGGTCCAAAACCATATCACAATTAAAGGTTGAGGAAGTAAAAAACCTATAGCTAAATGGCTATCGAGGGATGTTAAAAACTAGGCCACTAAGAGGAGAATGGGTTACATTCTTTTGCATTGTATCTTGTTCCAAAGATGAGAAAAACATATGAGAGTGATATTCTATAAGTGTAAAAGAGGAGGATAGATTTTGTAGCAACCATATAGGCCACACGTCAAAGGAAACTCCACAAAGAGTGCCTCTTTCTTTGTACTTGCATCATTTCTTTAGTGGAGAAAATAGAGTAGAAGTTCACTCAATTAATGGAAGTATTTATTTTTTATTATTAACACATATTGAAATAGTTGCTTTCAATATTTGAACTAGAACAATTCACTCGATGCTAAGAATTCCTATTAAAGACTTTAAAAATTTACACGGTCAAGCCCTTGTGGTATTTCAAGAGGATATGAAACATATTAAATAAATTTTGATTGATGGAATGAGCTTCAATGGACCAATGTTGTTCATGCAGATTGCTTCATGATTGCATGAATCATTTTCTAGAAAACAAATCAATTCCATTTGGTGGAAGATCATTAATTCTTATTGGAGACCTTAGTTACCACCTATCAAAGATAAACCATTGTATGTAGGTAACATGGATGATAAGGTTCTATGGGAGGATTTAAGAACAATTGTCTCTTTAGAAAAACAAAATTCGTCAACAAGGGACATATCCAAAGCAATAATATTTCTAGAGATTATTGACAAACATAAAAAATGTAGATGCAAAATTAGATGATTGGAATATTTTGATGTCGTGAACAGATACATCTATGGATTCTATTGAAATTAATAATTTCAAATAAAAAATTCATTTATTTCCAAAAAACAAATTGGCTGGTCTACACAACAAGTGCATTCTTAAACAACGGAATACTCTTATTACACGATGTCTTGTTGAACATACAAAGGATAAAAAAATTAATAATGCATATCATCAACACCTTAAACGTGCAATTATTTTATGTACTAGTCAACGTGTCATGTTGACATCGAAATATTGGGTAGAAGGAGGGTTAGTAAATGGAGAACTTGGAATTGTTCAAAAAATAATATACTCTCTTGGATCAAGACCACATCAACTACCAATGTATACAAATGTTTTTTTTTGCTAATTCCATTGTTACACCACGAGACATGACTAATGAAAGTATTGTAACGATAACACCACTTGTTAGCGAAAATTAGAAACAAATCTGTAATGTTTCCCTTAATTTTCCATAAAAAAAAAATTCCTTAGGGACATTAAACTTAATTACCGCATCTAATCTATGTCAGACCTTTCTTGCTACATTGAAAGGTGATTATATACTTACCAAAATTCTTTATCAATAGTGATTAAAAGACTTTATCTAAAATTAACCTCAAGGGAAGTGGATATCTTTAAATTTATAAACAATAGACTATTTGCAAATAAATAAGCATTTACATCTATTCTTGTCATATACTATACTTATGGCCTCAACACAAGTATTTATATAATACCACCATAATTTATACTTCTGATCGCGCAAGTAAGGCATACTAGGGGGAGGGTATCATTGTATGAACATTCTTAAATTCTGAAGTGACAAAATCAAATTCCTCGGGAGTAGGTGATAGATACTTAATGAACAAAATACTATGAAAGTGACAGCCAATACATGCAAGTGTTATGACTTGGGAGGCGGTAAATAAGGATCGGTTATATATATACTCACTCATGTTTAATTGTCATTCCCATCCGGACTAACTAAAGCCTAAGGTTTCCCCTTTCTTAACAGATCCGATGAACATAAAAGAACTCTAACCAAACTAGAGATAAGGATTAAAATGATAGTGTAAACTGTCTGTCATGACGATTTCTCTGTGGTCTGAGGCGAGATTATCTTGGATACGATCGTAATGGTGTAATGAACTCTGCCAAAGAATTTAAGGTGTTATGTAACGCACCTCATTGGGACTATCGTGTGTTTTAATATGCCCCTCTGAACTTTCTCCACCTTACCCTAACCACGATTCTTAGGTACAGACCGTCATTAATCGCCATTGGACTAGTAGACAGGGTTTCCTTGAGTCTACTGTTTCATTCTTGATGTTGGCTCTGTGTGTCCTATGATTGTGCTCGAGGTTACCCTAGTTATCGATTCTTTCTTTGTATATTTCCAATGCCTATGATGTTGGTACGCACTGGTGGAAATACGTTTGGTAGACTACTACCACCGGGAACCGCCTTAAGTGAGGTAAGAGCTTCTGGTTAATAATTTTGGAAACCCTATTTGTTATAGTAATTTTTTTGTGTATGGAAGGTATTCATTTATCTGAGCCCTTCGAAGATAATGTTCCTTCGACAATGCATAGTTTGGATTCTTAGTATTGACTATATATATATTGCATGAGTTTTCTTGGGTTATCTTCCTTAGTGGAATATTGGACTCTTCGCCCGTATGGAAGGCCACTTACCGTATGTTTCTCCTAAATCTGAGTCTTCCCTTCAGTTACAGTCCCGCAAGAAGAATCATAAATCCCAGTAGAAGTTTCGATCTATTTAAGTTTCCTGTGGTACATCTCTCTGGTGCTTACTCGAGGTTTTTCGTTTGTTGAGAAAAGGGTATAGGGCATCTTCTCTGTAACCCTATATACCGTAAGCATAGAGTGTCATCTTCTCCTAACTAATCCCATGCTACTTTGACCAGTAACGTGCTTTTTGCGTTCCCGTTGACTCCTTGGATCAAGGGTTGAGGCTAAGAGTTAAATCTAAGTGATGAAATTATCCTTCATAAACCCACCCTCTAGGTTCCTTTTAATGAGTAATATTAAGTATGGTCTGTGTAACAGAACTGCTCTTATTATTCTGCAACGCATATAAATATATAAGTATGATATTACAATTTTTCAGCCTTCTGTTGTATACGTTTTCTCCGAAGTTCTCGAGTATGGCCGAGGAGTTACCCTCACTTGTGGTCCAACAGTCTTGGATGCCTAAATCTGTTTTGTTATTATTTTAAAATTGTTCAAGGGGAAGATCTTCCATTTGCTCAAGATTCTATCCGCGACTTCATTTTGTTTGCTTCTGAAGAAAATTAAAATTATTTAGGGACTCTTACTCTATGGTAAAAAGGGAGACCCTACAAGTCACTTTTAGTAGTGTACAATACTTATTAGTTACTCTTGTTTAGCATATGATTATTCACTTCTTTTCTAAAAACTAAAGATTCAAACTTTGTTTGTTACAATCTAATGATGGGGCCATGTTTAACTACGAAGGTACCCATCAGGCGAATTTTATCCCTCTCCACCCTTTCAAGTCTGCGACGACCTTTCCATGGAGACAAGGAGGAAGGACGAAATCTACTTCTAAAACCCATCAGCTAAGTATAGTCTGAAAAATTAATTTGCGTAATAAATTTTTTGCACTTATTTTATTTCGTTAATTGATACTAATAAAATTTTCTTGGTCTCTCTATAGGATCTGGGCCCCTTCGATAACTTCGGATTCTAGGACATCGATTGGTGCAAGAGGTATTTGGGTTCCTGTTTAGCGCGTTCTTACACAAATAGTATCTCGGGTTCTATCGAATTAGATAAATTAGTCCTAGCATACATTTATTGTGGGGAGCAATTGTACTAGACTCCTACGCAACTGGTTATTTCTACATTCCCTCTTATTAGAGGGACATAAGGGTCAATCCCCCTTACTTTGACATTGTTGAAATATTTACCACTTCAAAATCTTTGTTTTCTGTATATTATATGTGCTTGTACTCAGGACTCTGTATTCGGGTATTAAAATATATTCGTGTATTGAAGCTTTACTCTACATCTACTCTTGGGATTACTTTGATCTTATTAAACAATTCGAACCATTTTACTCTGGTTATTCATATAGCTGAAAAATTTATACTTAGTTATATGCTTACGCAATTTGTATGTCTCCGGATTATTTGTCCTTTACGAAACCTTTTATTTCTACATTATCTTATATCAGAACAGATAAATTTGTTTATGAATAACTGAATCTGTACAGACTTGATCTAATGGAAAAATCGTAAAAATAGGAAAATATGTATTCAATTTTTTTCTCATGTATCTAGTGTCTAAAAATTTATGGAATAAGTCTGTAGATGCTTATTCCCATTATAATTCATGGTGTACGGTTTCCAACTGTAATATATGGCTACATAAATATATTTATATTTCTAAATATATTGATCGTGATTTATGTCATACATAGCTTTTCGTTTTGATTCAAGTTTAAAAGGTACATGAATGGAAATCTCAATTAAATACAATGCCTCTGTGTATAGTTACCTACAGACACATAAGCATACATATATATGTCTATACAATCTAGTTCCATTCCCATTGCGGTCATAGGTAGTTTACTCAGTACATACGATTAGATTGTGAGGGTTTGTCCTACAATTTTATCTCATTATACCAGAAATCTAATCTATGGAACTGCTCTTCCAGAAGTTAACCAAAAGTATCCTTCCAGCTAGTATAACCAATGAAAACAACATTCACCCAGAAATCTAATCCAACAGAGAGGATTCACTCAGAATTAGTTTAGAGGCATTTTGGTCAGTCCTTAAGTTCAACAACATTCAACCAGATTCTCATCCATAGTAATATTTCTATCCAGAATTAAACAGATGCAATCTATCAGTTATTAACCACATAACATTAAACTAGAGAAAAGAGTAGGATGACATATCTGAACAATTGATGAATAACAAATGGAACAACCATGTTCCTCCCAACCTTAGAACTGAACAGCCAAATCACTTGTCTCGTTCTCCCCCTTGAATGACCATGAATCCATGAGGGAGAACTCAGAACTTCTCCTCAACAATAGTTCTTTAGTTTCAGCTACTTGTCCTTCCCTCACACTTAGAATACAATGCTCATAACAACAAGAGATAATTTATTTTCCCCTGCATACTAGGCAATGTCCTGCCTCCTGCCATATGCCATATATGCAAAGTCACTTTTGCCTAGGTCTTCATCCCCCTTGGGAATTTTCCCAGCTTTCCAAATCCCTAATTTTCAGGGGCTACCAATGGAGAAATTATTGATTTGTCACTTGTAGCAATCAGCCCTGAGGTAGTTCCAACATGTTCCCCACTCATGGAGTCATGGTCAGGTGATTTTAACATGGTTGTTCCATTTGTCCATCAACAATAATTATAAAATATTTTGCTTCATACAAGTGTCATAGTCAAGTAGTTAGTTGGGTAAAATCGGATCTCTGCACCAACAGTCACAATCATTAATTAAAATAAACGAAATTCAAAATTCAAAATTGTCATAAATGGGAAAAATTTTCCAATTTCGAATTTACTAAAAACAGAAATAATTTCCTAAGAAATTTCAAACTTAAAAATAATTTATTTTTTGGGGGATGTTACATCCTTTCCCCCTTCAATAAAACAATGTCCTCATTGTTCGTTCCTTTCTTGGAACAAGATTGGATGGGATTTGTGCAAATCTCCCTCCAACTCCCAAGTGGCCTCCTCAGGCCTAAAGTCCTTCCATTGCACTTTTACCTGAGTGACGACTCGATTCCGAAGTGTTATTTCTCTCTTGCCCAGAATGCGCAGTGGTTTTGCTTGGAACTTGCCTTCTGGTTCCACCTACACCAAGTTCCAATCAATCATATGAGTAGGGTCATGAACATAATTCTTTAATAATGAAACACAAAATACATTATGAATTTTTAGATTGGTAGGAAGTGCAAGTTGGTATGCTACGGGTCCAATTCGAGCTAAGATATTGAAAGGCCCACAAAACCTGGGTACCAACTTGGCACATTTCCCTATCTTTAGTGAACTTTTCTGGGCTTTGAATTTTAGATAGATGTGGTCTCCCACTTGAAATTCCAAGTGTCTCCTTTTCTGGTCCGCGTAACTTTTCTGTCTGTCCTGTGCCTCTTTTAAGTTCTATTGTACTTTTCTTACCTTGCTCTCCATTTCTTGGAGCATCTCTGGTCCAACCATGATTCTATCAACTGGGTTATCGCAGATAATTGGATTCGTACACTTTCTTCCATACAGTACCTCGGAAGGGCTCATTTTAGCCGAAGTTTGGTACCCATTGTTGTATGCAAATTCTACCAAGTGCAGGTAATCTTCCCACTTGTTTGGTTTTGTTCTTACATACATGCAGAGCATATCTTCTATGATTTGGTTTGTTCGTTCAGTCCGTCCATCCATTTGTGGATGATAACTCATGCTGAAATTCAAGTTAGTATTTAACCTTGCAAACAATTCTTTCCAAAAAGAAGATGTAAATTTTACGTCTCTATCCGAAACCAACATTTTAGGAATACCATGTAGTCTAAAAATTTATTTCATGAATATTTCAACGATGTTAATGGCTTTGAAAGTAGACTTTACAGGAATAAAGTGTGGAGACTTACTAAGTTTATCGATTACCACCATAATAGAATCATTTTGTTTATGATTTCTAGGCAAACCCGTAATAAAGTCCAGCGATATAGTCTCCCATTTCTATTCCATCACAGGTAAGGGATGCAACAGACAGATTGGATGATGGTGTTTGGATTTTACCTATTGACAATATTGACACTTAGCTAAGTATTCTTCTGTTTCACCCTTCATATTAGGCCAATAAAATAACTTTCTTAGTGATGTTATTGTTTTCTGGTATCCTGGATGACCAGAATATGGTTTCTTATGAACTTCATCCAAAATTGTTAACTTTAATTCTGTCGAATCTGGTATGTATATTTTGTTTTTAAATCGTAGTAGACCATTTTTATCCAAACTCATATTTTTTTTGTCTAAATTTTCTGTAGTGTTCTTTAATTATGCCACTGTTTGAGTGTAATTTTCATCGTTATTACCTGTAGTCTTTATCCTCTATTCAATATCGTTTTCTTCCCTTCTAATGTTTATTTCAAACAACCCATGAAATCTTCAGTTTAAAACATCAACTACTTTATTTTACTTACCCTTGATATGTCTTACCTCAAAGTCAAAGTTGCTCAAGAAGGTGAGCCATCTTGCTTGCCTTGCATTAAGGTCCGACTGACTAAACAAAAATTTTACACTGTTGTTGTCAGTCAAAAGTAGAAACTTTCTGCCAATTATGTAGTGCCACCACATCTTTAAGGTGTGTATTACAACTTCCAACTCTAAGTCATGAGTGACATAGTTTCGTTCACGTTCCTTTAGTTTTCAAGATTCATAGCAAATAACATGCCCTTCTTGGGTTAGGACACCACCTAGTCATTCTTTACTCGCATCTACATAGACGATGAAGTCTTTGTCCATATTTGCTACCTTTAAAATGGGTACGGTTGTTAATAATTCCTTTAACTTATTAAAATTGTCTTGGCATTTCTGGGACCAGGTAAACTTGGTTCCCTTCTTTTGTAATGATGTGATAGGGTATGAAATTTTGGAAAATCCCTCTATAAATCTGCAGTAATATCTAGTGATTCCCATGAATGACCGGATGTATTCTACATCCTTAGGTATCAACCATTCCATGATAGCTCTTATTTTCTCAGGATCGACTGCAATGACTTCTCTAGATATTACATGTCCTAGGTACTATATTTTCTTCTAGTAAAAATCACACTTATCGAATTTAGCATACAGTTTGTGCTTCCTTAAAGTTTGCAGAACTATCCTTAAGTGCTCTTCACGTTCTTCTTTTGTTTTAGAATATACTAGAATATTGTCAATAAATACCAACACAAACTTGTCCAAGTACTGACTGAAAATACTGTTCATTAAACACATAAATGTGGCTGGTGCGTTAGTGAGTGTGATATGTATGAAAACAAATTCGCAATGTCCATATCTCATTCAAAAATATGTTTTACTTATGTCATCTTTTATCCTAACCTGGTGGTAACCAGATCATAAATCCAATTTCGAGAAAATATTTTCCCCACCTACTTGATCAAACAGATCATTTATCCTAGGTAAGGAATACTTGTTCTTAATAGTCATTTTGTTTAATTGTCTGTAATCAATGCACAATATCAGATTCCCATCTTTCTTTTTCACAAAGAGGATTGGTGCTCCCCATGGTGAAACACTCGGTCTGATATATTCTTTGTCCAATAATTCCTGTAGTTGAATTTTTAGTTATGCTAATTCCGACAAACTCATTCTGTAAGGTGATTTTGAGATAGGGGTTGAACCAGGTAGTAGGTCGATAGAAAAGTCTATCTCCCTTCGTGGGGGTAAATCAGGTATCTCATCAACAAACACGTCTATGAAATCATGCAAAACAACAAAATCCTCCAAGTTGGGTTTATTTTCTTTTTCTAATAGGTTGTTACTTGGATGGCATAAATTTGACAACCCTTTCTCATGCATTTCTTGAATTGCATTTCTAAAATCTATCTAACTGAGACTAGTTTTTGTATACCTTGAACTGTCTTAGCAGTGTCATGTTCTTCTTTAATAATACTTAAGTGTTTTTTCATAACAATCTAGCACTACTTTATGCCTTTCTAACCAATCCATTTCGAAAATTACATCATAAGACCCTAACGGTAGTATGTTCATATTTGTCTTTATGTTTTGACCACCTAAACAGAATTCATAATAAGAAATAAAGTCGAAATTTTTTCTTTTCGTTCCTGTTGCTAGTTGTACCAGCCAAGATTTTTTGTGTCTTGTTTTATTAAGTTTATTTGACTCCACTATACTAGGAGTGATATAAATTAATGTATCTCCAATATCAATTAAAACAAAAATATGAGTATTATTGATTTTACCTTCAATTTCCACCACAGAGGACTGGTGGTCAGCTTGTCGGCCATCCACGACTACATTGATCCAATGTAAGCCTCTGCCTACACCCCCCACTGTAGAGGCTTCCTGTAAATTGTGAAAAATAGTTCTGTTTTCTTAAATCAAATGTGGGCAGTTCCTCCTTAGATGAGGATCCCCGCATTCCGAGCATTTTAATGGTTCACGGGGGTTGTCCCCAAACTTATTTGTTCTCAGATTTACCGGTTTACCACCTCCTTGCATTTTTGGATTGTTGGAGTGAAAATCATTCCTTGGAAATATTTTCGCTGTGTTTCGATAAGGAGTTGGTTGGTATCCCTTCTTCCGCTGGTTTATTCGGTCTTATTTCTTGTCTTTCCAAGCCTTCGAAAACTTTGTCCACTTTTTTTATTGGTCGTAACACATTCGGGCTTTCCTAAATACTTCATTCAAGGACTTGGGATTATCACATTCAATTATGTCCTTGTAGGACTGTGGTAAATAGCTTAGGAACCACTGGTTTTTTACTTTATCCTCCCGGATATAAGGTACGAACCTTAGTAATTCTAAGAATTTGTTTACCAGCTCTTCCAAAGCCATTTGACCAAGTCGTAGCTCATAAAATTCTTTGGTTTTTATTTCATAGAAACTTTCAGATAGGTATTGTTTCTTAAATTATTTCTTAAATTCTGACCATTCCATATGTTTCTCCTTTATCCCCATGGCCAATTTCAGATCTTGCCACCAAATACTGGCTTTTCCTTTCAGATTATAGATGGCCATTCTGACCTTCATATTGCTGGAATAGTTGTATGTATGGAAATACTTCTTGATGTCTAATAACCATGATTCAACTTCCTCCCCTATTCTGGATTCCCCATCAAAGGTAGATGGTTTGATTTTTTTAAATTCTCCCTCAAGGCGATCCACTTGTTTCCTTTTTCTGTCTCTTTTTTATTTATCTTCAGCTGAGGGTGTACCTTCATATGAGTTGTCCCCTTTCTCTGCTTCAGGACTAGAATTCTTGGAGGCCCTTTTACTAACCTCTTCTTCCTGGTTATCATCCTTTGGGGGTTTTTTTGTCACTATACTTAGCAGCAAGACTTCATTTATTTTCTTTTGTTCCTGCAGTACTTTTTTCAGTTTCTCATTGTCTTCTTTGAAAACATGTAACTCAACAATGAGATTTATCATAGTTTCAAGAACTTCAGTAGGTGAGCTTTTGTCACTGTTCTTTCTCTGATCTTCAGGAGGTCTTTCTCTAGTATTCTCTTCAAGTCTGATTTATGCTGCATCCTGGGCTACCATGATTAACACAGAACACAAAAGGGTTTTTTGTTTGTAACAATAATGGTTTGTTAGTTTTACATAGACATAAATATGTGATAAGTAATTAATTTGGCCTTGTTCAAGGTCTAAGTGTTGTAACCTTTTCTCTAATACCATATGTATTGTTTCCCTAAATTTGCCATAAAAAAAAAAATCCCTTAGGGACATTAAACTTAATTACCGCGCCTAATATATGTCATACCTTTCTTGCTACATTATAAGGTGATTATATACTTCTGTCTTTTCACCATTATACTTACCAAAATTCTTTATCAATAGTGATTAAAAGACTTTATCTAAACTTAACCTCAAGGGAGGTGGATATCTTTAAATTTATAAACAATAGACTATTTGCAAATAAATAAGCATTTACATCTATCCTTGTCATAGAATATACTTCTGGCCTCAACAAAACTATTTATATCATACCACCATAATTTATATTTCTGATCGTGCAAGTAAGGCATACTAGGGGGAGGGTATCATCGTATGAACATTCTTAAATTCTGAAGTGACAAAATCAAATTCCTCGGGAGTAGGTGATAGATACTTAATGAACAAAATACTATCAAAGTGACAACCAGTATGTGCAAGTGTTATGACTTGGGAGGCGGTAACTAAAGATCGGTTTTATATATACTCACTCATGTTTAATTGTCATTCCCATCCGGACTAACTAAAGCCTAAGTTTTTTCCTTTCTTAATAGATCCGATGAACATAAAAGAACTCTAACCAAACTAGAGATAAGGATTAAAACAATAGTCCAGACTGTCTGTCATTACAATTTCTCTATGGTATGAGGCAGGATTATCTTGGATACGATTGTAATGGTGTAATGAACTCTGAAAAAGCATTTAAGGTGTTATGTAACACACCTCATCGGGACTATCATGTTTTTTAATGTGGCCCTCTGAAATTTCACCACCTTGCCCTAACCACGATGCTTAGGTACATAGCGTCATTAATCACCATTGGAATAGTAAATGGGGTTTCCCTGAGGCTACTATTTCATTCTTGATGTTGGCTCTGTGTGTCCTGCGACTGTGCTCGAGGTTACCCTGGTTATCAATTATTTTTCTTTATATTTCCAATGCTTATGATGTTGGGACGTGTTGGTGGAAATACGTTTGGCGGACTACTTCCAACGGGAATCTCCTTAAGAAAGGTAAGAGCTTATGGTTAATAATTTTGGAAACCCTCTTTGTTATAGTAAAATTTCTATGTATGGAAGGTAGTCCTTTATCTAAGCCCTTCGAAGATAATGTTTCTTCGGAAATGCATAGTTTGGATTCTTAGTATGGACTGTATATATTGCGTGAGTTTTCTTGGGTTATCTTCCTTAGTGGAATATTGGAATCTTTGATCGTATGGAAGGCCACTTACCTTATGTTTCTCCTAACTTTGATTCTTCCCTTCATTTATAGTTGCACAAGAAGAATCGTAAATCCCTGTAGAAGTTTCGATCTATTCAAGTTTCCTGTGGTACATCTTTCTGGTGCTTACCCGAGGTTTTTCGTTTGTTGAGAAAAAGGCATAGGGCATCTTCTCTATAACCCTATCTACCATAAGCACAGAGTTTCCTCTTTGCCTAACTAAGCCCGTGCTACCTCGAATGGTAACATTCTCTTTGCCTTCCCATTGATTCCTCGGAGCAAGGGTTGAGGCTAAGAGTTAAATCTAAGTGATGAAATTATCTTTCGTAAACCCACCCTCCGAGTTCCTTTTAATGAGTCATATTAAGTATGGTCTGTGTAACACAACTTCTCTTATTATTTTGCAACGCGTATAAATATATAAATATGAAATTAGATTTTTTCAGCCTTCTGTTGTATACCTTTAACCCGAAGTTCTCGAGTATGGCCGAGGATTTACCCTCGCCCGTGGTTCGACAATATGGGATGTATAAGTTTGTTTTGTTATTATTTTAAAATTGTTCAAGGGGAATATCTCCCATTTTCTCAAGATTCTATCTGTGACTTCATTTCGTTTGCTTCCGAACCAAATTAAAATTAGTTAGGAACTCTTACTCTATGGTAGAAAGGGAGACCCTACAGGTCACGTTTAGTAGTGTACAATACTTATTAGTTACTCTTGTTTAGCATATGAGTATTCACTTCTTTTCTAAAAACAAAAGATTAAAAATTTGTTTTCTACAATCTAATGATGGGGCCCTGTTTAACTGCGAGGGTACCCATCAGGCAAATCTTAGTCCTCTCCACCCTTTCAAGTCTGTGGGGAACTTTCCATGGATGCAAGGAGGAAGGAAAAAACCTACTTCTAAAATCCATCAGCTAAGTATAGTCTGAAAAATTCATTTGCGTAATAAACTTTTTGTAGTTATTTTATTTCATTAATTGATACTATTCAAATTTTCTTGGTCTCTCTACAGGATCTGGGCACCTTCGATATCTTCGGATTCCAGGACATTGATTGGTGCAAGAGGTATCTGGGTTCCCGTTTAGCGCATTCTTACACAAAAATAGTATCTCAGGTTCTATTGAATTAGATAAATTAGTCCTAGCATACAATTGTTGTGGGGAGAAATTGTACTAGACTCCTACGCAACTGGTTATTTATACATGCCCTCTTTTTAGAGGGACATAAGGGAAAATCCCCCGTGCTGTGACATGGTTGAAATATTTACCACTTCAAAATCTTTGTTTTCTGTATATTAGATGTGCTTGTACTCAGGACTCTGTATTCGGGTATTAAAATATATTTGTGTATTGAAACTTTACTCTATATCTACTCTCAGGATTACTTTGATCTTATAAAACAATTCGAACCATTTTACTCTGGTTATTCATATAGCTGCGAAATTTATAGACTTAGTTATATGCTTACGCAACTTGTATGTCTCTAGATTATTTGTCCTTTATAGAATCTTTTATTTCTGCATTATCTTATATCAGAACAGAGAAATGTTTTTATGAATAACTGAATATGTATAGACTTGATCTAATGGAAAAATCGTAAAAATAGGAAAATATGTATTCAGTTTTTTTCTAATGTATCTAGCGTCTAAAACTTTATGGAATAAGTTTGTAGATGTTTATTGCCATGATAATTCATGTTGCATGGTTTCCAACTATAATATATGGTTACATAAATATATTTATATTTCTATATATATATATTGATCATGATTTATGTCATACATATCTTTTCATTTTTTATTCTGGTTTAAAAGGTACATGAATAGAAATTTTAATTAAATACAATGGCTCTGTGTATAGTTACCTACAGACACATAAGCATACATATATATGTCTATACAATCCAGTTCCATTCCCATTGCGCTCATAGGTAGTTTACTCAGTACATATGATTACATTGTGAGGGTTTGTCCTACATTTTTATCTCATTATACCATAAATCTAATCTATGGAATTGTTCTTCTAGAAGTTAACCAAATGTATCCTTCCAGCTAGTATAACCAATGAAAACAACATTCACGCATAAATCTAATCCAACAGAGAGGATTCACTCAGAATTAGTTTATAGGCATTTTGGTCAGTCCTTAAGTTCAACAACATTCAACTAGATTCTCATCCATAGCGATACTTCTATCCAGAATTAAATAGATGCAATCTATCAGTTATTAAACACATAACATTCAACCAGAGAAAAGAGTAGGATGAAATATCTAAAAAAATGTTGAATAACAAATGGAACAACCACGTTCCTCCCAACCTTAGAACCAAACAACCGAATCACTTGTCCCGTTCTCCCCCTATAATTACCACGAATCCATGAGCGCAAACTCAAAACTTCTCATCAGCAATTGTTCTTCAGTTTTAGCTACTTCTCCTTGCCTCACACTCAGAATACAATGCTCATAACAACAAGAGATAATTTATTTTCCCCAGCATAGTAGGCAACGTCCTTCCTCCTCCCATATTCCATATATACAAAGTCATTTTTGCCGTAGGTCTTGTTCCCCCTTGGGAATTTTCGCAGCTTTCCAAATCCATGATTTTCAAGGGCTGCCAATGGCCAAATGCTTGATTTTCCACTTGTAACAATCAACCCTGAGGTAGTTCCAACATGTTCCCCACTCATG
The DNA here is from genome assembly GCA_009831015.1 of Picea engelmannii. Lineage (NCBI taxonomy): Eukaryota > Viridiplantae > Streptophyta > Pinopsida > Pinales > Pinaceae > Picea > Picea engelmannii. The sequence goes on along the minus strand of ML798367.1, from coordinate 135,432 downwards.
GAGTCATGGTCAGGTGATTTTAACATGGTTGTTCCATTTGTCCATCAACAATAATTATAAAATATTTTGTTTCATACAAGTTTCATAGTCAAGGAGTTAGTTGGGTCAATTCAGATCTCTACCCCAACAACCACAATCATCAATTACAATTAAATAAATTCGGAATTCGGAATTGCCATAAATGGAAAGAAATTTCCAATTTCGAATTTACGAGAAACAAAAATAATTTCCTAAGAAATTTCAAACTTAAAAATAATTTATTTTTTGGGGGGTTTAGGGGAAAGAATTGTAATCCTAGCATTGGTCGGGAGGTACCGGTGAGGTCACATCGGTTGGCAAGAGGGAGTTGGATGGAGCACGCATGGGACAACGACTTCGGAGCTTTCACATTTGGCTACGATACACATGTGTGTATTTGTATTGAATGGTATTTTAAACATTGTTCCTGCACCTTTAGTAATGTACTTCTATTGTGTTAAAGTTTATGTTTAATCAGTGTAACACTATCCAGAGATTCATATATATTTCCCTAAATTGTCTTGATGAGCCCAATGTTTTATGATCAGAGAACTTAAAGTCATCCCAGCCTTATGATCGTTTTATTTTGAATTGATTTCCCATGGCGAACCCAAACTCTGATTGCAATGACTTCTCTACGTTGGTTTTTATTGATTTAATACGAAGAAAAAATGTGTTCTTATCTACTGTCCCTTATCCCTTAGGTTATTAGTAAGTGCTTGAGCAGTCAAAAAGGATCATAATTGACTGTCTTCACTCTGGTGTTTAAGATTGATATTTAAATTTCATGCTTTCCTGTGCATGGATAATAAGTGAAGGATAAATTTTCTCCCAGCTATTTATCCCTTACTTATATCTGCATTTTTATCTTATGATTAATATTTGATCTCTGCGTTTTCTTTATGCATAATCCCTGTGTCCTTCTCAGAATTTTATCCCTGCATTTGATTGATAAATCCCAATGTTTTCGAATGTTAAACCTCTATGTGTTTGATTGTTAAATCCCATTGTTTTCAGATGGTAATTCTCTACATTTTGTTTGGGTATAATCTATGTGTTTTGAGTGAGTATCGTTGCGCTTGACTGAGATTAATGATGAGTGATTAATCTTTGAATGATTATTCTCTATAGGATTAATCTCTGAAGAAATCGTTTTTACCAAATTTGTTTTTTCCCAAAAATTGTAAATTTGTTTGACCCAAAAATCGTAACTCGTTTTTAACAAATGCGTTTTACCCAATTTGTTTCTACCCAAAATCATTTTTACTTGTTGTTGGGGTGCTTATAATATTGATGACAGTAATATTAATAGACAACATTTATACATTGAATGATAGCAATTTAATGATTGAGAACGTGTTAACAATATCATGACTGGGTTTTTATGAAAGTGAATCTTAATTAATTAACAACAATATAATGGATAGTGATTTAATGATTGACAACATGTTATCATGGATATATATTTAATGATTGACAACGTGTTATCATGGATAGATATTTAATGATTGACAACGTGTTAGCAATATCATGATTGCATTTTTATGACAGTTGTTAATATGATTGACAACAAATGTTATTTACACAATGATCATACATGCATAGAAATCCATATAGTTACACAACAATCATAGTTACACAACGATCATATGGATCATATGGATCATATAGTTACACAACGATATGATCACAACAATATAGTTGTGATTTAGTTGTTAGTTGTTTGTCTTCTTTTTAACAAGCAAGGCCTTCCTCTGTATAATACTGGGAACCAAGCCTCAGATTTTTACTACCTATTATTGTTTTCATTGTCCTTTTATAATTGCCTCAAGTATAATTTGTGATAGTTAATTTGCCTACTTGAATCATTTGACAATTTGTCATGTTGTTTGTACGAGTACTTTTTATGGCAGTTCTATTTCCTTTTACATCTTTAGTTATGACTAGTTGGCGGTTAATAGTGAAGGTTTGACTTGACAGTTAGTGGCATTTTATGTCGTGTTTACCTTAACATAGTTTATGACCCAATCTATATTCTTGTTACCTTAATATTCGGGAGTTTGTAGTATTCATTAATCTTAATTTATGCCATATCTGGCTTGACTTTGGAAGTAATCATTCTTGCCAGCAATGTCAATCTATTTTTAATCGAATAATATGTCATGGAAGAAGACCCGATAATACATCAATTTATGTATTGGTGTGATTACTTTGGCCTTATTGCCATATGCATATTGCATATGTGCATCTCTATCACAATTCCAGAGAAGTGACTTTTGGCATATGGTTGTAAATGTTTGTCTAAGTTGTTTATAATGATAAACATATTTGATTTATTTCTGGTTATAGTAAAGAGGCATCTTTGATGTAGTTTAGGATTACATTGATGAGGCGTATTTTGTTTGTTTTTATTTTTGTTGGGATGGGGAATGGTTGGATGCTGAAATTTTTCATATTCAAGCAGTAGGAATTTGTTTAAGTTTCCAAGGGTCATCGTTTGTGGCGCAACTTGTGATAGGTAATTTTGGGCTTATCAAACCTTGGCTTAAATGGTTGTGATAATTGTTTAAATCAATAATGTAACTGATAACATATTCCTTATACTAATAATTTCATTGAATATATTCACTCTTCATATAGTTTTTCCAACCTATGTTATCTATTTTCAATTCGAGAATGCAACTTGCCTCTTGGATGAGTATTTCTGGCTTAATTTCTTTCAGTTTTTTATTGATACCCCTAGGCTAAATTGATATCAATCTTATTTATGTTTATAGTGTGGGAGACTTCCTTGAAACGTGCCTCATAAGAAAGAAAGAATTCTTCAGTTGATTGCGTAATTTAAATTTTGAATGATGTCACCTTGTGTCGTGTTGACTTGTCGATTGGGTGCTTGGGGATAGTCTTCTTATATTTTGACAATTAATTGGGTCCCCTAGAACATTGGAGTTTTCTTGGGTTTGGTCTATATGTGATTATTTCACCTTGGTTACTGGCGTGCCCACCTCTTGTGCATGCATGATTCCTGACGAGGGGATCATTGCGTGCCCTGATGGATATATGGAAATGATAACCTGGCCGGAGTTTTGTGCTTCCCGATGTGGGCATATTGTTTGTTGCAATTGATGTTGGTACTTGGTTTTGTAATGCCTTAATGCGTTGGGTTTTGCGCTCCATAGAGGTTTCTAGTTACTGGTCGTCGAAGATGTTGTGTTGGGTTGTTGATGTTTTCCTTTAGCTTGTAGGAGTTGTCTTGCTTGTGTCAGGTGGGTATCCGTTTTTATCTGTCTATTGATTATCGCATGTTTCTTCTAAATGCATGATTTTCTAGTATGTTGGGTCATTGTTATTCGTTGCCTAAATGTGTAGGTTGTGTTCATCGTCAAGTTTTGTTGGTTAATTGTTGTCATTGATTGCCTTCCTGCTTAAAAAAAATTAATAATAAAAATTGCAGTTGCTTGGCATCGCATAGTCGTAACGAGTGGGGTTGTTACATATTGTATCAGAGCAGGTTCAACCCTACGACTATGGATATCCATGCTTTCCACTGCAGTAAACCCTTGAGTAATAACCTAGAGCTAATTAAAACTTTAACATGTCCATGCGGTGATATCGATTAGAGGACGCCACAGAGGTTCGCAATGTGCTGTCGGGAAGGATGTGCGACGCCTCCAGGAGTTCCCACGCCCTTAGAGTCTAACCCCCAAGGGGAAGAACAAGTCCTTGGGCTGGATTCAATTGTTGTAAGGGATGTTGATGATCTGACAAGTTCCTTCCATGGAATGTTAGAGGTTGTGCTTCACCATCTATACTAATATGAGGCCAAGGTTCCTATATGCCTGTGGGTCCATAACACACCCCAGCCGGTACCGTTATATTCACCGAGAACTTGAGAGGGATAAGTTCTCAAGTCTGTGAGTGTCGCAGACGGCTCAGCCATCGAGTTATGGTTGGAGAATATGGCGATGTGATTTGCACTTCACGACTATACCTCCAACTTGAAGGTATGCATGGCGACCTTTCGACTGAATGGGAGCACTCTTCTATGGTGGAAGATGCTCCTGCCACAGTTAAACATGGTCGTCGAAGATGTGTCATGGGAACTATTCATGGAACGGTTCCGACAGAGGTATATGTCTTAGGAATTCATTGAGAATCAACTCAATGATTTCAACTCCTTGAGACAGGGAGGTTGTACAGTGCCCAAGTACGAGGCCCATTTTATGGAGCTGCTTTCATATGCTTTGCACGTCAATACCGAGAAACTTAAGGTCAACAGTTTCGTGTTTGGCCTTAATGTCAACATTTGTGAAAAATTTAGGATTCTTATGCCTCAAACCTTGTTTGATGTTATTCAGAAGGCCCTCATAGTAGAGGAGGATCGTATTAGCGGGGTTCAATGTAGGAATCCAGTGATACTAGCAGGGTAGGTGTCATCTAGTGCATAACAACATCAGACACCAGCTTGACATACGCCAGGATATTGTGGCTTCTAGAGAGGAACCACTTTCACTAAACCACGGTTACCAACAACTCAACAACGGACTCCTTACCAAGGACCACAGCACTAGCAACAACGTCGACCCTAACAACAACAATTTAGGCATGTTCAGTAGAACATACCATGGTTCCAGGCCGGTGGGCCATCTGTTTCTATTTTGGGTGCCAGGAGTACTAGACTGAAGAACGACTGTTGGACATGTGGGGAGCCACATTACCATCGTGGCTTCCCACTGGAGAGGACTAGAGCATATGGATAAGCTGGACCTGCTACCATGGGAGATGTTGTCAAGGCCCATCGGATTCATGCAATGGTGAATAACTGCCAGGCAGAGCACCAATCGACTATGCTTGAGATGTCAGGTACCGTCACTGACCAGACCCTTAGTATTTTGATAGATGTAGGTGCTACAAAGAGTTTCATTTCTGGGGCAGCACTCAAGATAATTAAGGTAAAGGAAGTCAAACATGATGAGTTTAGCTTTGTAGAAATGGCTTTGGGAGCCAAAAAATAGGTTGGTGGGAAGGTTACAGGTTGTAGCCTTAACCTGGGAGAGTTTGTCACTAGGGACAAACTTTACGTCACGATATTAGGATCTTATGACGTTGTGATTGGTATGGACTGGTTGGATTCGCATGAGGTGATACTCAACTGTAAGACAAAATGGTTGAGCTTGGTCGATGATGAGGGACAAAGATGGGTGATTGTAATTCAGAACCAGGTAATTTCCCTGAGGATCATCTCTTCCTTACATCTACGGAAGAGCATGCAGAAGGGATGTAATCTTTATGAGATCCTTGCGTTAAACGAGAAGGGAGTAGCGAAATGTCTAGAACACCATCTGGTGGTGATATAGTTGGCATACGTCTTCCTTTATGAGTTACCTGGGATGTCACCAGAGAGGGAGTTGGAATTTATCATAGACCTAAAATCAGGGACTGAACCGATAACAAGACGCCTTATCATATGTTGACCCTAGAGTTATAGGAGTTGAAAATGCAACTGAAGGAGTTGTCGGACCTAGTACTTATATGTCCAAGTGTGTCACCTGTTATATTTTTACAAAAGAAGGATGGGTCATAGAGACTCTGCATTGACTACCGTCAATTGAACAAGGAAACGATAAAGAATCAATACCCGTTGCCAAGGATTGATGATCTGTTCGATCAGATGAAAGGCGCGACGATGTTTTCAAAGATAGACTTGAGATCAAGGTATCACCAGTTACATATCAAGGAGGATGACGTCCCTAAGACCTCCTTTAAGATGAGGTTTGGACATTATGAGTTTATTGTTTTACCGTTTGGACTGACGAATGCCTAGGGGTATTTATGAGTTTGATGAACGTGGTTTTATGAAACTATGTGGACAAGTTTGTCCAAGTATTCATTGATGATATTTTCATTTACTCTCGGACAATGGAGGAGCATGAAAAACACTTTCACTTTGTACTACATTGTTTGCGAGAGAACAAATTGTATGGGAAATTGTCTAAATGTTCATTTTATCAATCAAAGATTCACAACTTAGGGCATGTCATCTCCGACGAAGGTATCTCTGTGGATCCAACAAAGGTCGAGGATATTATGGAATGTCTTGCATCGATGAATGTACCCAAAGTGTGTATCCTTATGGGCTTAGCAGGATACTATCGATGGTTCGTCGAGGGTTTTTCGAAGATAGCAAAATCCGATTATGGAATTGCAAAAGAAGAACAAGAAGTTTTTTTGGACCGAGAAATGTGCAAAAGAATTTCGGAGGCTCAAGAAGCTGTTGACAATTGCACCGATACTAAAGGTCCCTGACATGGATGCATAATTCTTGGTATGAACTGACGCATCCAAAGAAGGCTTATTCGGAGTCTTGATGCAAGACAGTTGAGTGATCTCTTACATCTCAAGAAATTTGAGAAGGCATGAGGAGAACTATGCGATGCATGATTTGGATTGTTAGCCATTATTTATGCCTTGAGAGTTTGGAGACACTACCTTATTGGATGAAAATTTGAACTAAAAACAGACCAATGTGGACTACATCAGAACTTTAAGCCAGAATTGGCCAGAATTGGCCAGAATTGCTTAGCGAGTACGATTTTGAGATTACTTACATAAAGGGAACAATGAACAGAGTGTCAGATGCATTGAGTTGGAGACCAGACATATTTTTGGTTATGCCTCTTCAGACGAATCTATGTGAAAATATTCTAACCTTACAACACGATGATGACTGGTACAAGGAGTTCAAGTATTTTGTCAGACAAAACACAATGATGGTGCCAAAATTTGATGTATTTACTATGGACAACGACGGATTATTGATATTTAAAGGTCAAATTTACGTACCTCCCAACGACGAGTTGAGGAGTTTGATCCTAAAAGAGGCTCACAGAGTAGTGTAATGGCTCATACTGGAGTCACGAAGACGAGGGTAGACCTTAAACCCTTATTCTTTTGGAAAGGAATGAAGGCAGACATAGTCAACTATGTGGCCATATGTTTAGAATGTCAGCAGGTGAAGGATGAACATAGACATCTGGTAGGACTACTATAGCCACATGCTATTCTGAAATCAAAATGGGATGTCATTTCGATGGATTTCATTGTTGGATTTCCACTGACGACAAGGAGACACAACTCAATTTTTGTGGTAGTCGATACTCTGATGAAGACTACTCATTTTATTCTTGTGCGTACAACGTATCAGGCATTTTACATAGCTATATTTTTCATCAGTGAGATTGTGAGGCTGCACGACGTGCCTAAGAGGATTATATATGATAGAGGATCGGTGTCTATCGAACGATTTTGGATTAGTTTCCAAGAGGCCTTGGGAACCCAACTTAACTTTAACACTGCGTATCACCTGGAGACAGACGGGTAGACCAAACAAACAAACCAAATCTTGGAGGATATGTTGCGTATGTACGTTATGGACCAACATAAGCATTGGGAATAATTCTTTCCACTCGTAAAATTTGCATATAACAACAGTTATCAAAGCACCATTAAGATGGCGCCTTTCTAGTTTCTTTACAGGCGACCGTGTCAGACACCTTTTAGTTGGGATCAGCTTGAGGATAGGGTCCCGTTGGGAAAAAAAGCGATCCAATAAATGGAAGATCAAATGAAAACAATAATAAAAAGGATCAAGGAAGCACAGGATCAACAGAAGAGTTATGCCAATGTGCATCGTGTCAACCGTGGTTATGAAGTTGGCGATTGAGTCTTCTTGTGGGTGAAACCGCATAAGAGTTCGATCAAGTTTGGAAAGGGTTCTAAACTCTCTCCTAGGTTCATGGTACCTTTCAAGATTTTGGAAAGGAAGGGGCCCGTGGCCTATCGACTAGCCTTGCCTGATTCTTTGAGGCATATGCATGATGTTTTTCATGTATCTGTTTTGAGACATTATATTAGTGACCCTACACATGTTATTGACATGATTTCTTTGTAGGTATTTGACGAGTGTGTGCTCACGGTGGAGCCAATCTAAATTTTGGACCATCGCATTCAACAACTACAACGTTGAATAGTAGATCAGGTCAAGGTCCAGTGGGAAAACTATAGTCCACACTTGGCGACCTGGGAGGATGCATATGATATGCACCAACAGTTTCCATTTTTCTTTGTGAGATAGACTTATGATACCATGATAAAATTTATTTTGGCACTTATATACTTTGAAACTTCAAGATGAAGTTTAAACAAATAGGGGGTGTATGTAACATCCCGCTCTTGCGCGCACTGAGAAAACTTATTCTTTGACACTTGCATGCGAGTGATCCAGGTTATTATACTATTGGTCATTTTGATAATGATTATGAGATATTATGGATTTGATGACATGTTATTTTGTTGTATTTACCTAAACAGGTGCTATTGACTGGGTTCTCCTGAGTGTGTAGGACTCCAAACATTGACGATGCAGAGGCATCGATGAAACCTCTTGGACTCTGGATCGAGTCAGGGAGTGGATTATTGGGGTTTGAATGTTTTTGATGTGACATATGTAGATATGATTATATTTTATGATGATCGATTATTATTTCTCACATAATTCGTTGATGGATGCAGGCTGATGATATCTTGTCGACCAGACTCACATGTGGAGTAGAGGGGTCACATAGGACAACCAAAGACATTGAGGGAGAGGTGTGGCAGAAGCCCTACCAAAACCTACTAGAAATCCCATCGTGGCTTGAACTATAGGTTAACAATTATGTAGTTCAAGAAGACCCACGATGTTGTGAGGGCATACTGTGACAGTCGCTCACGATGATTCTAAAGGGCGTGCAATAAGGCAAGGTCCTTATTCCTTAGATCCCCTTAGTCTCCCACAAGATCACCTGGCGGAGTATTGACTCTAGGGGTTTGACGTCTACCAAATTTAGTCAAGATTTGAGTGGCACCCTTAGAGCACGTAGTGCGTCCTGAAGGGCACGTCGCGCAAGGAAAATGGAAAGAGCCGAGTGGCACCCTTGGAGCATGTAATGTGTCTTGAAGGGCACGTTGCGCAAGAAAAATGGAAAGAGGCGAGTTGTACCCTTGGAGCACCTAGTGTGTACTGAAGGGCACGCCACGATTTTAACTGGTAAGTGAATAAAACTAGTCGACCTTAAAATGAATGATGTGATAAGTAAGGTTAAAAAAAAAAAATTCCTAATAAAAAAATGTCGCCCAACCTAGTGAAATTAAAACCTGGGTCAAAGTAGTACATGTGATCAAAAAATAATAATAATAAATAAATAAACATGTAACAAGAAGGGGGGTAATAAATTCAAACTTATTTATTAAAGTCAAAATTATAATGGAGGATTAAATTTTTAAAAAAAGGGGTGATGGTTGTTTTTATCTACATTTGTTAATTTAATTTTTAGTTAAAAAGAAAAGAGGGTAAATGGTTGTTTTTATCTACACTTGCTAAATTAATTTTTAGTTAAAAAGGAAATAGGGTAAAATTATGGTTGTTTTATCTACACTTGCTAAATTGATTTCTTTTAATTAAAAAGGAAAAAGGGGGAAACTTAAAAGAAATATGAAACTTAAAGAAAAATGGAAACTTAAAGAAAAGGAGAAACGTAAAGAAAGCATTGAATGTCTAACTTAGTAAGGAATCTTACCTTTGGAACTTTATAATTATGAACTCAACTAGGAATTAAGTAAGGCATAAGTCATTTAAGAAGTGTAAGGGAATTTTGAGACACTAAGGAGCGTTTTTATTAAAGCTCTTAGGTGGATGAGGGAAATAGGAATATTTAATTAATTAATAAAATTGAGTTTCTAGTGCAACTAGGGGATCGGGCGACATGTGTATGGGGAAGGTTTTTTGAAACTAATTAACTGAAAAAGGAATTTAATGAGAATTTTGGAAACTAATTACTTAAAAACTCTATAAAAAGGATGGAGGATGAGGAGTATGGATCGGATATTTTGTGTAACATTATGCTGCTGAAATTTTATCTTGAGTGAACTTTCTCTTGTGGGATTTGGGATACCCAGATCGGGAAACGAGTGGTAGCTCGACCTTGCGAGGCGATCTGGGTGCTAGAATTCTCTGGTATTGTCTGCATGGCCCCTTTGTGGCTTGGGGGGCACAGGGGAAAGAAGTGTACCCCTAGCATTGGATGGGAGGTACCAGTGATCTCACATCGATTAGCAAGCAGGAGCTGGACGAAGCGCACGGGGGACAATGACTTCAGAGATTTCACATTTGGCTATGGTATGCATGTGTATATTTGTATTGAATGGTAGTTTAAATATTGTTCCTGCACCTTCAGTAATGTACTTCTACTGTGTTAAATTTTATGTTTAATCAGCGTAATATTATCCATAGATTTATTTATCTTTCCGCAAATTGTCTTAATGAGCCTAGCGTTTTATCATCAGAGAAATTAAAGTCATCCCGGCCTTATGATCGTTGTATTTTGAATTAATTTCCCATGATGAACCCAAACTCTAATTCCAATGACTTCTCTGCATTGGTTTTTATTGATTTAATACGAAGAAAAATTGTGTTCTTATATCCTGTCCCTTATCCCTTAAGTTATTAGTCTGTGCCTGAGAATTCGGCCAGGATCCTAAAACACTGTCTTCACTCTAGTGTTTAAGACTGAGATTTAAATTCCCTGCTTTCCTGTGCATGGATAATAAGTGAAGGATAAATTTTTGACTAGCTATCTATCCCTTACTTATCTCTGCGTTTTTCTCTTATGATTAATCTCTAATCTATGCGTTTTATTTATGCATAATCCCTGCGTCATTCCCATAATTTTATCTTAGGGTTTGATTGATAAATCCTAGCATTTTCGAATGGTAAACCTCTGCGTGTTTGATTGGTAAATCCCAATGTTTTTGGATGGTAATTCTCTGTGTTGTTTTTGGGTATAATCTTTGCGTTTTGAGTGATTATCTCTGTGTTTAACTGATATTAATGCAGAGTGATTAATATTTGAATGATTAATCTCTGTAGGATTAATCTCTGAAGAAATAGTTTTTACCAAATTCATTTTTTCCCAAAAATCATAAATTCGTTTTACCCAAAAATTATAACTCATTTTTACCAAATTTGTTTTACCCAATTCATTTCTACCCAAAACATTTTTTACTTGTTGTTCGAGTGCTTATAATATTGATGACAATAATATTAATAGACAACGTTTATACATTGAATGATAGCGATTTAATGATTGACAACGTGTTAGCAATATCATGACTGCCTTTTTATGACAGTGAATCTTAATTAATTAACAACAATATAATGGATAGCAATTTAATGATTGACAACGTGTTATCATGGATATCGATTTAATGATTGACAACGTGTTAGAAATATCAAGATTGTATTTTTATGACAGTTTTTAATATGATTGACAGTAAATGTTATTTACACAGTGATCATATCTACACAAAGATCCATATATTTACACAACGATCATAGTTACACAACGATCATATGGATCATATAGTTACACAATGATATACTTATGATTTAGTTGTGAGTTGTTTATCTTCTTTTTAACTAGCAAGGCCTTCCTCTGTTTAATACTGGGAACCAAGCCTAAGATTTTTACTACCTAATACTGTTTTCATTGTCTTTTTATAATTGCCTCAAGTCTAATTTGTGACGATTAATTTGTCGCCTTGAAGCATTTGAAAAATTGTCATGTTGTTTGTATGAGTACTTTTTATGCCAGTTCTATTTCCTTTTACATATTTAGTTTTGAAAATTTGGCAGTTAATAGTGAAGGGTTGACTTGATAGTTAGTGACATTTTATGGTGTTTTAACGACCCCTTCGTTAGAACTACAAGGGAAGCAATTTTTTAATTTTTAATTTTTTTAGGAAGGAAGGCAATGACGACAACAGTTGAACCACACAACTGACGACGAACGTAAGCACGTAGTCCAAGAAATAGACAACTATGACTCCATGCACTGGAACAAGAGAAAATGGGTGAAACGTGTGTAGAACAACAAGGAGAAACGACTACCTGCCCGATGCAATAGGACCATGCCTACAAACTAAGGGACAACATTCCCCTCCCAACACAACGGCCTTGATGACCAATGACTAGAACCTCAAGGCACGCGAACCAAACACATGAAGGCATTCAACCCATGCACCAAAATCAACTTACAATGCTCAACAACACTCACATGGAAGGCACTGACTCCTGCCAAGTTATCATTCGTCGCTATCCAATAGGGCGCGCCATGATCACCTCATCAAGAATCATGCCATCCCAAAGTGATAGATGCGTCAATAACCTTGGCACAAGATAACCTAACGGGACCAAGGACTCAAGAAAATCCAGTGCGCTAGGAGGTGAAACAACTAACAAGAAGACTACACCCACACCCCAAGCAACCGGTCGACCAGACTCCAGATGACATTACTCAAAAGAAAAAAATGTGCAACTGTTACGCGACTTCACCAACAACCCAAACCATTAATCAAGTCTAAATTAGTCAATAATTACAAATCTAATTTAACATTAATTACAATCGAATTTAGCAAGTCTAATTTACAATTTAGTCAATACTCACCAATCTAATTTAGTCATTAATTACAATCTAATTGGGAAATTCTAAATTAATCCATAATTACCATCTAACTTAGCAATTAACATTATATAACAACATTAACAATATCATTGTAGAATGCTACAATTATATCAGTTATTAACAAATTAAATTACAACATGCCTTCTAGCTATATTAACCGTACTAAAACAACAATCTGTCTATTAACATTAAAAAGAAATTGCTGAGAATTAATGATGCCATTAAAGCGAGCTATTTTCATGTGGTTTTGTGGTTTACAAATGATTTCCATTCGACGCTACTCAACTCAATTTTGTTGCTATCTTATTGTTTATAATTAAATGTCAAATCAAGCTATTCAATGCAAATTCAATGCTATCTTGTTGTTCCTAAATAAATGTCATGTCAAAGCTAATCAATGCACATTTGATGTTAATTTCTGTTTATAATTAATTGCCACCTCGATGCTATTTAATGAAATTTAATGCTAGCTTGTTGTTCATAAATAAATGTTAATCAGAGTCATTCCATGCAGTTGATGCTTTTTGGCTGTTTAAAACAAATGTTATTTCAATGCTAATCCAAACCATTTGTGGTCTATCCATTAACTATTAGTTGAGTCGAACTGTGGTATAATTAACGAAAATTTTTGTAGAGTAAAAAGAGTAAACTACACATTCGCTGAAAACTAGCAGTCCTACCATTAATGAGTGTAGGTATGTCATAGACCAACGCAGACATGCTATGCCTTGCTATCCATCGTTGTTCCTTAATGTGTTAATTCACAATAATTAACAGGAACGATTCTATTCGCTGAATTATGATAAATTCGTTGTAATTACAGGAGCAATTATATTTTCTATAATATGATATTCGTTGCAGTTACTAGAGCAATTATATTCGTTGCAAGTTCAGTGATAAAAATGTTGATATACCATTCGTGGGGAAAAATAAAATGCAGGTCTACACAATCAAATTTATCATAGATATAAATACAGAGTGAGGCAAATTCGTGGTTAAAAATAAACACAGTTTTTCACAATGAAGAAGGCAGAGATATGCGCTGGGATTAATGGCCAAAATCGCAGAGGTTTAAAGGAAAAATCATTGAGGTTAATAACGATTAAAGGCAGATATTAATCATAGAGATTAATGTCCAAAATAGCAGAGGTTTAAATGCAATCACTGAGGTTAATAAGCATCGAATGGAATCCTTAACAAGTGGCAAAATCTCCAGGTGATAAGAAACGATTATTGTCCAAAAAATGGAAAATCCTAGTCTTAGCAATTGGCATAATCGCCAGGTAACAATTTGGCAAAATCATCGTCTTAGCAATTGGGAAAATTGTCAGGTAAAAATTTGGAAAAATCGCAGTCTTAACCAGTAACGATGGCAATCTTAACAAGTGTCAAATCGTAATGTAATAAGAAATGAATTGCAGTCAAAGAAACAACCAGATTCGCCAGGTAAATAAGCAATGGATGTTGTCTTAAAAATGGAAAAATCCCCAGAGCATTATATCCAGCAATGAAAATGCATTCAATATATAAAAACACAGAGTTGAAAATCATGGGTGAGGGTGTTGAAATGCAGAGAATACTAAGCACAGTTTTTGGATGCCGAGAACGATTAATACACAGAGGTGATATAACATGCAAAGGCCAAAGCAAGGTGGATATCAAACGCATAGATAAGAAGGTGTAAACAACTGGTCAAACACATTCTTTTCTCATCATCCATGCACAAAAAAAAGGGCATTAGAATCTATAGGTCGTTGTGCACTGAAGTAACAACCTTCGATTCGGCTCCTGACCGACTGCTCAGGCATGGAATGATGAACCAGGGATGAGGACGAAAAGAAAAACTCTGCACAACAATAAATAAAACCCAAGGACAATCACAACATGAAGGGATCAAATTAAAAGGGAATCAAGTCAAGCAACGAGCTTAAGGATATGGAGAAATTTAAGTTCTCGGTTGAAATAATAAGTAAAACATTTTCTTTACCCAATTAAAATATAGAAATGAAAGCGTAAGGTATAATAATAATCTACCATGAAGAATCAAGTAAGCGTACCATAGCCCAAGTTGTCTTCTTTGAGTCATTGTCCTGCGCGCTCCATGCATCTCCCGCTTGCCGACCGATGAGACTTCATCGGTACCTCTCAGCCAACGCAAAGGGTACTCTTCTTCCCCCTTAGCCCCCTAAGCCTCAAATTGTCCATGCAAACTAAACCAGAGATCAGATAGCTCCCATCGCACATCACAAGGATGAGCTACCACTCCTCACCGAGTTGGGTATCCCAACTCCCACAAGCTAAGTCAGTCAAGTCTAAATTTCTCCAATGTAACGTTGCGCATAACAGAAAAGATCCATCATCCTCCTCCTCCCTCCTTTATATAGATTTTATAAGTCATTCAGTTTCCCAAAATTCTTATTTAATTTAATTCTCATTAATTTGATTCAAAAAAATCCTCCCCGTAAATGTGTCACCCATCCCCTTCATTGGACCAGAAATTAATTTCATTAATTAAATAATTACTCCTATTTCCCTCACCCACCTAAAAGCATTCTTAGAATTTCTCCTAGGTGTCCCCATATTCCCTTACAAATTTTAATGACTTGCCCCCTTACTAATCCACTAGTTGAGTTCAATTTAGAAAGTTCTTAAATGCAAGATACCTTACTAAGTTGGTCTTTCTATTTTTTTCCTTATGTTTCCCTTTCTCTTTATGTTTCCCGCTTTTTCCTAGTTTCCTAATTCTCTTAAATTTACGTCTTTCCCTTTTCATTTAAAACTCAAATTTGCAAGTGTAGAAAATTACATTTTCCCCTTTTTCTTTTTAATTAATAAATTTTTAATTAGCATATGTGACAAACAATTAATTCCCTTTTAAAATTTTAAATCCCTCCATAATTTGATTTTAATAATTTAATCGAGTTTCTTACCTCCCTTTGTCACATGTTTAATGATGATTATATATATATATATATATATATATATATATATATATATAATCTTTTACCACAAGTATCACCTAGACCTAGATTTTATTTTCCTAGGCTGGGTGACATTTTATTAGGGAAATGGTATTAAATATTTCTTATTACTTTATTCGTTCTGAGGCCATATAGGTTTATTCACTTATTAGTTAACAACACAACGTGCCCTTTGATGCAGGAGCATCATAAGCAAGCCAACAAGCAAGCGTGAAGGCAAAGAATAGCTAGAAATGCACCAACACACATTTTGAGAATGTTTTGAATTTGAAAAGACAATGTGTTAATGTAATATCAGGGAGGATGTATTTACATTTATGTTTTGGATATTGTAAACAGATCTTGAACATTTCTCTCATCTTTCGGTTATGGACGCATTTAAGTGTAATGAATGTAAAGTAGATAGATTTTAATTTCTGAAAATATAGCTTAGAACTGTAGGAGGGAAAACTCATAAAAGACACCCTCGCTTGTATTGTATTATGAATCTCTTTAGAATTTGTTGTAGAACTGTAGAAAAAGGATTAGAGAAGAACCGAGATTGTAGATGGTATAAGTAGATAGATTTATCTATATAATCCACGTACATAAGCATTTGGATTAATATAAAGAAGCTTTCATCCAAGTTCAGGGTGTTGTGATGAACACTGTTTGCATCTATTAAATGGTATGTTTACAATTTTCTTATATTCTCTTCTATGCATTTGTTTCGATGCTAGGCGTGTGTATGATCATGTTTTCATGTTGAATGTATGAAGTCCACGGGAGGAGGAATTATGAGTTTCATTTTTTTCTCTTCCTGAGAATTCCTACAAGGAGTGCAGCAAAATTCCGCAAGGAGTGCGTTGATGGGGTTCTGATTTTTATCTCAGAAAAACTCAGGAGATATATTGTTATTCTCATACTAGCAGAAGTGAAGGTATAGAACAGGGCCATGCAAGGTGTGCGTAGGCTGGTTGAAGTCTTAGACTTATTCAATTTGGGGAGTGGTTGAAGAACTTTGGTCATGCGAGGAGTTCACAAAGTTGAAATTCATCATAATAACCATAGGTTATTATAAAAGCCGCAACGTGTGCATGCAGGGATTCCTTAGAGTCCAGGAGTTGCAGTGAGATCCCAAGTTCAGAAGGGATAGAACCTTTTAAGTGTTCAGAGGGAGACGAGTGCTGAAATCACCTGTAAGAAAGAAAGCTCAGAAGGGTTGACACCAGAGTGTTTGGCGGAGGAGCAATGGAAGTCTGGACGAACGATGGAAGCGCTTCAAGGAAGAGGTGTCAATTTTCCATGGGTCGTTGGATTCAGTCAAACAATGAGGAGGATAAGGATGAGTGTCTTTCAGTGCCCATAATCTCAGGATAAATAGTGGTCGTTGGATCTGGATCAACGAGATTCGTTGATATCTTGTTTGAATTTCTCCCTTTCACAATTCAGGACGTGGAGAATGTTTTGAATCGGAGTGGAGAGTTGTGAACTTTCAATTTGCGAAGTCCTGATAGAACCAGGACCGTCATATCTTGGCATGTCGAGAACCGTTGATCTCCGTCAAGTAAATTTTGAGGATTCGGAAATTGGGGAAACATAGAAGAATACTTTACCCAAAGTCGCGAAAGGAGAATTGTCGTCTTAATCGGGATCATTGGCTTGTGGAGGATCTGGACCGTAGATCTGAGGTCATTAGATCTTCAGAAGTTAGGGATTTGAAAGGGAAAGAGGAGTTGTTCACTGATTCCTCGAATCGTGAAATCCCAAAATAATTGGGAGCTGGGACCTAGTTCTTAGAGAGGGGTCACAATGAGCATATAGAAGAGAGGGTTAGCAATCGCTAGGCCCCTAGTTGGGTTTCGGGGTTTCGAAGGTTGGGGTGTTGGAGTTGTATCATATCAACATCCCTGAAATTGAAAAGTGTGAAGTGATGTTGAGTTGGCACGCGGTCATAACTTTGTGGTCACGTGAGAGAAGAGTTCACGCCTAAAACCAGTTTACGCAGGTGGGGTTTTGCATAAGGACTTGTGGATTGTTTAATTGGAGGTTCTAGCAGTGGACCTAAAGAGTCATTTTTGCTCAATGATATAAGATATCCTTGGAATGGGAGGTCAGTGGAACCTGCTGAGGTGGGGGTCTACGTGTGGTGGTATAAGAGCTTACAATCATTGTTTTATGTAAGTAGGAGGGAGACAGAAGCCAAGTTATGATTTGAATTCTGCGTGGAATAGATTTAAACCATGCCACCCAGAAAATGCCAAGATAGACGAATGCCCAATCTAGCTGTGGAAAGGAAAATGAGAGAAATTCGTGCTTGATTAGATTCTATGGAGAAAACACAGAGACTGATAGTTGATGTTGGAGATGTTAGTGAGGTTGAAAGTGAAAATGAGGCTGGAGTCAAAGAAGAATTTGTAGCCGAAGATGCTACAGAAGAATGTCTATTTAGAGTTGTTGCAAGAATAGGTGTCAGGGTGAATATGGACATTCCGATGTCTGAAGGAAACTTAGACGTTGAGGAGCTGCTAGATTGGTTTAGAGCTTTGGATAAATACTCTGACTACAAAGACGTCGAAGAAGATAGGAAAGTAAAACATGTTGTCACTAGACTTAAAGGGCATGCAACACTGTGGTGGGATGAACTGCAGGATGATGGGCGTTGCAAAGGAAAGAAAAGAATCAAAATCTGGGATAGAATGGTCGCAAAGATGAAAGCCAAGTTTATACCTAGAGATTACCAAATCAATCTATTTCGAAGAATGCATAATTTGAGACACAAAGGGATCACAATGAAGGAATACACTGAAGAGTTCTACAGGATAAACATTAGAGATGGTCATTGAGAAATTGATGATGAAAAGGTCGCCAGATACATGAATGGTCTGAGATATGAAATTCAGGATGAAATGAGCATGGTAACAATCAGGAATGTAGAAGATGCTTATCAAATTGCTTTGAAGGAAGAAGAGAAATTGGCCCGAAAGAAAGGACAAAGAGGCAGAGATAGAAGTCAAAGCAGAGGAAAAGAAATTGCCCAGGACAGAGTACAGAAGCCCAAGGAGGAAGGAAGGAAAACCCATACTCACCTAGAAAGGGGAGGAAGTTCACACGGAAGGAAATACATTGATAGAAACAGTTTTCCGTGAGAAAGAGAAAGAGGAAGAGGTCGAGGTGGTGAAATAAAGTGTTTTGTCTATGGAAAGATAAGACACAAATCTTGGGAATGCCCAGATAGAAAAAGAGACAGAGGAGAAGCTCACATTTCTGAAGCATAAGGGAGAAATGTTGAGGCAGAAGATGCAGAAGGAGGAAGGTTCTTGATGATGAGGAAGATTCTCTTAAATCTGGAAAAAAAGATAGAAAATCCAGTGCAGAGAAACAATTTATTTAGGAATGCTTGCAAGACCAAGGACAGGGTATGCAAGGTGATAGTTGATAGTGGAAGCACAAATAACCTAGTATCCAAGAAGATGGTGGAGAAGCTAGAATTGGAGACTGTTGCACATCCGAGCCCATATAAATTTTCGTGGTTACAAAAAGGACCTCAGGTAACTGTCACTAAACAATGTTTAGTTGAATTTAAGATAGAGGGATATAAGGATGAAATTTTATGTGATGTTATTCCCATGGATGTCTGTCATCTTTTGTTGGGGAGATTGTGGCATTATGACATAAATGTTTTTCATGATGGGAGGAAGAACACATACACCTTGGAGAAGAATGGTAGAACGCATATGTTGTTGCCAATTAAAGATGAAAAGGTGAAGTCAGAAGCAAGCAATACTATACTTCTCATGAGTGGTAAGGAACTTCTTGAGGATGTCAACAAATAAGAAGAAATGTAGTTTTCTGTGGTGAGAAAACCTAGATTCATCTTAACCAGTACCAAGATAGATGATCTACCAGAGGAAATTCAGGAATTGCTGGAGAATTTCGCTGATATAGTAGTGGATAAATTACCTTGTTCATTGTCGCCCGTCAAGAGCATAAATCATCACATTATCCTTATACATCGAGCAAGTTTACCTAACAAAGCAACATACCGATTGACGCCACAAGAGAATGAAGAGGTCAAGAAGAAAGTTCAGGATTTAATGGATAAAGGGTTGGTTAGAGAGCTTGAGTCCATACGATGTACCTATAGTGTTAAGCCCAAAGAAATATGGTGGATGGAGAATGTGTACAGACTCGAGGGATATAAACAAAATCACCATCAGATATAGATTTCCTTTACCCGGGATGGATGATTTAATGGATTGCTTGAGTGGAGCAAAGTTTTTTTCAAAATTTTATTTGAAAAGTGGATATCACTAGATTAGAATGAGGGAAGGTGATGAATGAAAGACAACATTCAATATGAATGAAGGACTATATGAATGGCTTGTTATGTCATTTGGCTAGACGAATGCGCCCAATAATTTTATGAGATTGATGAATGAAGTAATCATATATCTTGATGATATACTGATATTCAATAAGACTGAAGGGGAACATCTGAAGCATTTAACTAAAGTAATGAAGAGGTTACAACAAGAGAAATTGTTGATAAATCTGAAAAAGTCATCTTTCATGAAGAAAAAACTCATTTACTTAGGTTTTGTGATCTCTGCAAATGAGTTAAAGATGGATCCGGAGAAGGTAAGAGAAATAAAACATTGGCCATCACTAAGGAGTATCTTTGAAGTCAGAAGCTTCAATGGACTAGCCATTTTATACAGGAAGTTCATCGGGAATTTCAGTAGGATATGTGCACCAATGATGGACACGGTCAAGAAAAGACACAAATATTTTCATTGGACATAAAAGGCGGAGAAAAGTTTCAAGTTGTTGAAAGATAAGATAATTGAACAACCAGTTCTAGTTCTACCAGACTTCAGCAAAACATTTCAAGTGAGATGTGACGCAAGTGGATTTTCGATTGGAGCAGTCTTGAGTCAAGACAATAGACCAGTTGCATACTTTAGTGAGAAGCTGAACGAGACCAAGATGAAGTATTCCACGTAAGATAAATATTTTTATGTAGTCATACAGGTCTTGAAGAAGTGGAGACACTACTTGGTTCCGAAAGAGTTTGTGTTGTATAGCGACAATCATGCCCTACAATTTATAACCAAAGAGGAGAAATTGTACCAGAAACATGAAAAATGGGTTGAATTTATGAAGAACTTTACTTTTTTTATAAAGAACATTTTTGGAACTGCTAACAAAGTTGTTGATGCATTGAGCAAGAAATGTTTGATTCTACAGGAGTTTAGAGTGAAAACTTTAGGTTTTGACAATCTCAAGGAGATGTACAGAGATGATGTATATTTTAAGGAGTCTTATGAAACATGTGAGAATCTAATTCTAAGAGATAGGATTCAATGGATTGAATATTTAATTCATGATGGATTATTATTCAAGGGAAATTAGTTGTGTATACTGAAATGCTCTACGAGAGAAAACCTTTTGAAGGAAAAACATAGTGGAGGATTGGTTGGACATTTTGGCCATGATAAGACCTTCATGCAACTGAATGGCTCATACTATTGGCTAGGAATGAGGACGGATGTCAATAAATTCATGAACAGGTGCAGGATTTTCCATCATGCAAAGGGGAAAAGACAAAATATAGGGTTGTATCAACCATTGCCAATACCAGAGAGACCATGGGATACGATAAGCATGGATTTTTTTGTTGGGACTGTCTAGGACACAAAGGGGTTGTGATTCCATATTTGTGGTAGTCGATATATTTTCTAAAATGGTACATTTCATCCCATGTCAATAAACCAATGATGCAACACATATTGTGAATCTGTTTTTCAAAGAAGATGTTAGATTTCATGGGTTACCCAGGAGTATTGTATCGGACATGGATACCAAATTTGTCAGTCATTTCTGGGGGGCCCTATGGAAGAGGTTGGGGATGAATTTATCTTTTAGCTTAGCATATCATCCTCAGACAGATGGACAAACTGAGGTATTAAATAGGAGTTTGGGGGACTTAATAAGGAGTTTAGTAGCTGAACACCATATCCAGTGGGATTAGATTCTGCCACAAGCCGAATTTGCATATAACAATTCACCCAACAGAAGCACGAGACAGATCCCATTTCAGATAATGTATGGAATGCATCCGAGAGGAGTATCTGAGTTGAGAGACTTAGAGCAGAGCGAGTTCAAAAGTGTTGGAGCAAAATATTTTGCAGCAGGAATGCAGGAACTCCATAATAAGATTAAAGAGCGGTTGCAGAATTACAACCAAGAATACAAGCGCAAAGCAGATCAACACAACAGAGAAATTCAGTTTGAAGTAGGTGATTTGGTTATGGAACATATTAGAAAAGAAAGGTTCCCAAGGGGAACATACAATAAGCTGAAGATGAAGAAAATTGGGCCATGTAAAATTTTGTGAAATTTTGAGGCAAATGCTTACGAAATTGAATTACCAGATGGGGTAGGAATTTAACCCATATTCAACATTGAAGATTTGTATCCTTACATAGCAGATGAAACAGAGGGATCAGAGGATAAGAAGGAATTACAATGGGTTAAACAGATGCCTGTAGTTGAAAGGCCATAGATGGAAAATATTGTTGATCAGAGAGTTGGTAAAAAGACCCAGAGAAAAACATATTTTTAGTACTTCCTGAAATGGAAGGGACACCTGATTGAAGATGCCAATTGGGAAAGTGAAATAGATATCCAAAGACATGGACAGATAGTGTAGAAGCTCATGAACATGAGTTCATGAATTTTTCAACCAAGGGAATATGATGCAGGAGCATCGTAAGCAAGGAAACAAGTGAGCGCGAAGGCAAAGGACAACTAGAAATGCACCAACACACATTTTGAGAATGTTTTGAATTTGAAAAGACAAAGGATTAATGTAATATCTGGGATGATGTATTTACATTTATGTTTTGGAGATTGTAAATAGATCTTGAGTGTTTCTCTCATCTATCGGTTATGGAGGCATTTAAGTGTAATGAATGTAAAGTAGATAGATTTTAATTTCTAATAAGATAGCTTAGAACTGTAGGAGGGAAAACTCATAAAAGACACCCTCGCATGTATTGTAATATGATTCTCTTTAGACGTTGATGTAGAATTGTAGAAAAAGGAGCAGAGAAGAACCGAGATTGTAGATGGTGTAAGCAGATAGATTTTTCTATAGAATCCATGTACATAAGCATTTGGATTAATATAAAGAAGCTTTGATCCAAGTTCAGAGTTTTGTGATGAATACTGTTTGCATCTATTAAATGGTATGTTTACAGTTTTCTTATATTCTTTGTTATGAATTTGTGTCGATGATAGGCGTGTGTATGCTCGTGATTTCATGTTGAATGTATGAATTTCGTGGGAGGAGGAAGTATGAGTTTCAATTGTTTTTCTTCCTAAGAATTCCTGCAAGGAGTGCATCGAAAGTCCGTAAGGAGTGCATTGACGGGGTTCTGAGTTTTATCTCAGAAAATCTCAGGAGAGATATTGTTATTCTCATACCAACAAAATTGTAGGTATAGAACAGGGTCGTGCAAGGTGTGTGTGGGCCAGTTGAAGTCTTAGACTTATTCAATTTGGGGAGAGGTTGAAGAACTTCTGTCACACGAGGAGTGAATAGAGTTGAAATTCATCATAATAACCAGAGGTTATTATAAAAGCCACAAGGTGTGCGTGCATGGATTCCTTAGAGTCCAGGAGTTGCAGTGAGAGCCCAAGATTAGAAGGGATAGAACCTTTGAAGTGTTCAGAGGGAGACGAGTGTTGAAGTCACCTATAAGAAATAAATATCATAAGGGTTGACGCTAGAGTGTTTGGTGGAGGAGCACTAGAAGTCTGGATGGACGGTGGAAGCGCTTCGAGGAAGAGGTGTTGATTTTCTGTGGGTCGTTGGATTCAGTCAAAAAACGAGGAGGATAAGGTTGAGTGTCTTTCAGTGCCCATAAGCTCAGGATAAATAGTGGTCGTTGGATCTGGATGAACAAGAGTCGTTGATCTCATGTTTGAATTTCAACGTTTCAGAATTCGGGACGTGGAGAACGTTGTGACTCAAAGTCGAGAGTTGTGAACTACTGATTCGCAAAGTCCCGATAGAATGAGGACCGTTAGATCTTGGCGTGTCGAGAGCCATTGATCTGTGTCAAGTAAATTTCAGGGATTCAGAAATCGGGGAAACAGAGGAGAAGACTTTCCCCAAAGTCGCGAAAGAAGAATCGTCGACCTAATTGAGATTGTTGGCTTGTAGAGGATCTAGACCGTAGATATGGGTTCATCGAATCTTCGAGAGTCGGGGATTTGAAAGGGAAATAGGAGTTGTTTGATGATTCCTCGAATTGCGTAATCCTAAAATAATTGGGAGTTGGGACCGAGTTCTTAGAGAGGGATCACATCGAGCATATAGAAGAGAGGGATAGCACTCGCTAGGACCCTAGTTGAGTTTCATGGTTTCGAGGTGTTGTACTTGTATCATATCAAGATCCCTAAATTCATGAAGTGCGGAGTGAAATTGAGTTGAAACGCGGTCATAGCGTCGTGGTTACATGAGAGAAGAGCTCGCACCTAATTCCATTTTACGCAAGCGGGGTTTTGCATAAGGACCTGTAGATTGTTTAATTGCAGGTTCTAGCAGTGGACCTGAAGAGCTGTTTTGGCTCAGTGATATAAGAGATCCTTAGACCGAGAGGTCAGTGGACCCTTCTGAGGTGGGGATCTGTGTGACCCTTCAGGACGCACTAGGTTCTCTTAGGGTGCCACTCGCCTTATTCTATTTCCCTTGTGCGACGTGCCCTTCAAGACGCACTACGTGCTCCAAGGGTGCCACTCACCTTTTTCCATTTTTCTTGCATGACATGCCCTTAAGGACACACTCCATGCTCCAAGGGTGCCACTCACCTCTTGACTGAGTTGGTAGACATCAAAAACCCTTGGATTCAATACTCTGCCAGGTGATCTTGTGGGAGACTAAGTGCCTCTAAGGAATAAGGCCCTTGCCTTATTGCATGCCCCTTAGAATCATCGTGAACATCTGTCGTAGTTGGCCCTCATGACATCGTGGGTATTATCGAACTAGGTAATCATTAACCTACAATTCGAGCCAGGGAGGGAGTGCTAGTAGGCTGTGGCAGGGATGCTATCCACACCTCTCCCTAAATGTCTCTGGTTATCATGCGTGACCCCTCTACTCCAGATGTGAGTCTGGTTGGAAAGATATTGTCAGCTTGCATCATCAACGAATCATGTAAGAAAGATATCCATAATCATATCATCTAATCAGATGCACAAATGTCATATATAAAACAATCAAACCCCAATAGTCCACTCCCTGACTCGATCCAGAGTCCAAGGGGTTTCATCGATGCCTCTGCATCCTTGAGGTCCAAAATCATGCACGCTCAAGAAAACTAATTCAATAGCACCTGTCTATGTCAATACAATAAAATAACATTTCATCAATTCATAATGCCTCATCATCATAATCAAATGCCCAATAGTATAATAATATGGATCACTTGCAAGCAAGTGTCCTCAAAGAATAAGTTCACTCAGTGCGCGCAAGAGCTGGATGTTACATACACCCCCTCTTGGTCTAAACTTCGTCCCAAAGTTTCACAGTATATAAGTGCCGAAATAATGTGTATCAGAGTATCATAATTCTATCTATCAAACACAAATAGGAACTACTGGCGCATATCATATGTGTCCTCCCAAGTTGTTGAGTGCAGACTATAGTTGTCCCACTAAACCTTGACCCGATCTATTGTTCGACGTTGTAGCTGTCGAATGCGATGATCCAGGATGCGGATCGGCTCAACCGTGAGAGACCCCTCATATGATACCTGCAAGGAACGCATGTCAATAACATGTGTAGGATCACTAATATAATGTCTCAAAACAGATACGTGAAAAACATCGTGCATACGCCTCAAAGAATCAGGAAAGGTTAGTCGATAGGAAACAAGCCCATTCCTCTCCACAATATCGAAAGGTCCCACGACCCTAGGAGAGAGTTTATCTACCTTTCCAAACTTGATTGAACTCGTATGCGGTTTTACCCACAAGAAGACTCAATCGCCAAATTTGTAACTACAGTCGACACGATGCACATCGGCATAACTCTTGTGCTGATCCTACGCTTCTTTAATCCCTTGTCTTATTGTTTCCATTTGATATTCCATTTCTTGGATCGCTTCTAGTCCCACTAGGACCCTATCCTCAAGCCGATCCCAACTCAGAGGCGTCTGACATGGTCTCCCATAAAGGAACTCGAAGGGCGCCATCTTAATGGTGCTTTGGTAACTGTTGTTGTAAGAGAATTCTACCAGTGGCAAGAATTATTCCCAACGCTTCTATTGGTCCATCATGTTCATGCGCAACATGGCTTCAAAGGTCTGGTTTGTTCATTCGTTAGTCTCCGGGTGATACGCAATACTAAAGTTAAGTTGGGTTGCGAAGGCCTCTTGGAAACTTGTCCAAAATTATCCAATAAACATTGATCCTTGATGAGATATAATCCTCTTAGGCACACCATGCAGCCTCACAATCTCACTGATGAAAACTCTAGCTATGTCAAGTTCTTGATACGTCGTACTCACCAGAATAAAATGAGCACTCTTCATCAGAGTGTCGACTACAACAAAAATCGAGTCATGTCTCCTTGCCATAAGTGGAAATCCAACAATGAAATCCATCGAAATGACCTCCCATTTCGATTCTGTAATAACATGTGGTTCTAGTAATCCTACTGGATGTCTATGCTCAACCTTTACCTACTGACATTCTAGACATCTGGCCACATAGTTAACTATGTCTGCCTTCATTCGCTTCCAGAAGAATAAGGGTTTAAGGTATTCCCTCATATTCGTGACTCTTGGGTGGGCCATGTACACTACTCTGTGAGCCTTGTTTAGGATCAATCTCCTCAAATCGTTGTTCGATGGTACGTAAATCTAATTTTTAAACCTCAATAATCCATTGTTGTCAAACACAAATCCTTCAAATCTTGGTACCGTCATTGTTTTTTTTCGAATAAAATCCTCGACCTCTTTGTACCAGTCATCGTCGTGTTATAAAGTTAGAATATTTTCATGTAGATTCATCTGAAGAGACAACACCGAAAAGATACATGGTCTCCGACTCAATGCATCTGCCACTCGGTTCACTATTCCTTTTATGTAAGAAATCTTGAAATCGTACTCGCTAAGCAGTTCCGACCAACGTCATTGTCACGCGTTCATGCTGCTTTGCGTAAATATGTGTTGTAGTCCACAGTGGTCCATTTTTAGTTCAAATTTTCATCCAACAAGGTAGTGTCTCCAAACCTTCAGGGCATATAGAATTGTTAACAAATCCAAATCATGCGTCGCATAGTTCTCCTCGTGCCTTCTCAGTGTCCTAGAGATGTAAGTGATCACTCGATCATCTTGCATCAAGACTCCACCTAATCCTTCCTTGTATGCGTCAGTGCATACCAAGAAGTCTGCATCCATGTCTGAGACCTATAGTATCGATGTCATTTTCAAAAACTCCTTGAGCCTATGAAATGATTCTGCACATTTCTCAGTCCAAACAAACTTCTTGTTCTTCTTCTGCAATTCCGTGATCAGATTTTCTATCTTCAAAACTCCCTCGACGAATCATCGATAGTATACTGCTAAACCCATGAAGTTGCGCACTTCCAGGACATTCGTCGATGTAGGCCATTCTGTAATGGCCTCGACCTTTGCTGGATCCACGATGATACCTTCTCCATAGATGACATGCCCAAAGTAGTGAACCCTCGATTGATAAAACGAGCATTTGGACAACTTCCCATATAATTTGTGCTCTAGCAGACATTGTAGTACCAAGCACAAGTGCTCTTCATGCTCCTCAGTTTTTTGAGAGTAAATCAAAATATCATCTATGAATACTTGGACGAACTTGTCCAAGTACTCGCGGAACACCCCATTCATCAAACTCATAAATACCCCTGGGGCGTTTGTCAGTCCAAACTGTAAAAAAATAAACTCGTAATGTCCAAACCTCGTCTTAAAGGTGGTCTTAGGGATGTCATCCTCCTTGGATCTGTAATTGGTGATACCCTGATTGAAAATCGATCTTTGAAAAAAACGTCGCACCCTTCATCTGATCAAACAAATCATCAATCCTTGGAAACAAATACTAATTCTTAATCGTTGCCTTGTTCAATTGACGGTAGTCAATGCAGAGTCTCTAAGACCCATCCTTCTTTCATATGAAAATAATAGGCACACTCCACGGTGACACACTCGGACGTATAAGTCCCAGGTCCAACAAATCCTTCAGTTTCATTCTCAACTCCTGTAACTCTAGGGTCGACATCCAATAAGGCATTCTAGCTATCGTTTCATTCCCCGTTTTTAGGTCTATGGTAAACTCCAATTCCCTCTCCAACAGCATCCTAGGTAACTCCTCTGAAAATATGTCTGCAAACTCTCTCACCACCGGTAGGTGTTCTAGAGCTTCTGCTACTCCTTTTCCATTCAACGCAAGGATCGCATAAATTTTAGATCCCTTGCGCATGCTCTTCCATAACTGTAAGGAAGAGATAAACCTCAGGGAAAATCCCTGGTTTCGACCTACAATCACATGTATCTGTCCCTTGTCATCAACCAAGATCAATTGTTTTGTCTTACAGTTGATTATCGCCACATGCGACTCCAACTAGTCCATACTGATCACGACGTCATAAGATCCTATGATCGTGACGTACAGGTTGGCCTTGGTGACAAAATCTCTCAGGTTAAGGGTACAACCCATAACCTTGCCTCCAACCTTCTTTTTGGCTCTCGAAGCCATGTCTACACAGCTAAACTCATCATGTTTGACTGCCTTTACCTTAATCCTTTTTAGCACTACACCCAAAATGAAACTCTCGGTAGCATCGGGATCTATCGAAATACTAAGGGTATGATCAGTGATGGTACCTGACGTCTCGAGCACAGTCAACTAGTTCTCTTCCTGGAAATTATTCATTGCTACATGAATATGATGGGCCTTGCCCAAATCTCCCATGGTAGTGTATCCGACTGATCCAAATGCTCTAGTTCTCTCCACTGGGCAGTCACACTGGAAGTGTGGCTCCCCACAATTCCAACACCCCTTCTTCGGTCCAGTAATCCTGGTACCCAAAGTAGAATATGACAGACCACCAGCCTGGAATCCTGATTTGTTCTTCTAAACAGGCTTAAACTGTTGTGACTGCGGTCGACGTTCTTGCTAATGCGGTAGTCCTCGGTAAGGAGTCTGTTGCTGAGGCGTTGGTCACCAAGGTGCAGTGAAAGTGGATCCCCTATGGAAGCCACGATATCCTAGTGTATGTATGGCTCATGTCTGATGCTGCTACGCACCAAATGACACATGCCTTGCTGGTCTAATTGGAGTCCTGCTCTGACCCCCACTGATAAGCTCCTCCTCTACTATGAGTGCCTTCTGGATGACATCATGCAAGGTTTGAGGCATCAGAATCCTCACCTTTGCACGTATGCTACCATTAAGGTCGAACATGAACCTGTTGACCTTAAGTTTCTCAGTATTAAGATGTGGAGCATACCGAAGAAACTCCATAAAATGGGCCTCATACTCGGGCACCGTACGACCGCCCTATCGTAAGGCGTTGAAGTTGTTGAGTTGACGCTCAATGAATTAATCTGAAAGGCACCTCTCTCGAAACCGTTCCTCGAACAAATCTTAAGACATGTCTTCGAAGGTCATGTTCAATTGTGGCAGGATCATCTTCCACCATATAAGAGTGGTCCCCTTTAGTTGAAATACCTCCATACGAACCTTCATGTTGGAGGTATAGTCGCGAACTGCAAAGCACATCGCCATATTCTCCAACCATGCCTTGATGGCTGCGCCATCCGGGGCACCAAAGAACTCGGGAAATTTGATCTTCTCAAGTTCACGGTGAATGATACCAGTACCGAATGGAGAACACGGTGGACCCTTAGGGGGTGTCGACACCCTAGCCTCATCTCTGTCCAAATGGCTGATCAATGCCTCAGACAAGCACTGAAAATATCTCATCAGCCCAACTGCATCACCCACCACTATCTTCTCCTTCCCAAAAATCTGTTCATCTCCCTAGGGGTTAGACTCCTCAGGCATGGATGTTTCTTGAGGCATTGCGCCTCCTCCCCTAGCACCCCATCGTCTGCCTCCACAACGTCAACTTAATTAGCAAAATTATAATCAATATCATATCAATGAAATCTGTAGTGTTCCCAAGTCGCAGGTTGAACCCACTTTGATACCATATGTAATGACCCCTTCATTAGCACTACAAGCAAAGCATATTTTTTTTATTTTTTTTAGGTAGGAAGGAAATGAAGACAATAGTTGAACCACACAACTGACGAAGAACATAATAACGTAGTCTAAGAAACATACAACTATGACTCCGCGCACTAGCACAACAAAAACTGGGCGAAACGTGCATAGAACAACAAGGAGAAACAACTACCTGATCGATGCAACAAGACCACACCTACAAGATAAGGGACAACATTCCCCTCCCGACACAATGACATTGACAACCAATGACTAGAACCTCAAGGTACGTGAACCAAATGAATGAAGGCGTTCAACCCATGCGCCAAAAGAAACTTACAATGCTCAACAACACCCACACAGAAGGCACAAACTCCGGCCAAGTTATCATTCGTCACTATCCAATAGGGCATGCCATAATCTCCTCATCAGAAATCGTGTCATCCCCAGGTGATAGATGTTTCAATAACCTTGTCACAACATAACCTAATGGGGCCAAGGACTCAAGAAAATGCAATGCACTAGGAGGCGAAACAACTAACAAGAAGACTACGCCCACACCCCAAGCAATCGAGCGACCAGACTCTAGATGATGTTACTCAAAAGAAATAAATGTGCAACTATTACCCAACTTCAACAACAACCCAAACCATTAATCAAGTCTAAATTAGTCAATAATTACAAATCTAATTTAACAGTAATTACAATCTAATTTAGCAAGTCTAATTTACAATTTTGTCAATACTCACCAATCTAATTTAATCATTAATTACAATCTAATTGGGCAATTCTAAATTAATCCATAATTACCATCTAACTTAGCAATTAACATTATATAACAACATTAACAATATCATTATAGAATGCTACAATTATAACACTTATTAACATATTAAATTACATTATGGATTCTAGCTATATTAATCGTACTAAAATAACAAGTTGTCTATTAACATTAAAAATAAACTGCTGAGAAATGACAATGCCATTAAAGTGGGCTATTTTCATGTGGTTTTCTGGTTTATAAATAATTTCCATTCAACGCTACTCAACTCAATTTTGTTGCTATCTTGTTGTTTATAATTAAATTTCATATCAAGTTGTTCAATGAAAATTCAATGCTATCTTGTTGTTCCTAAATAAATGTCATGTCAAAGCTAATCAATGAACATTTGATGTTAATTGCTATTTATAATTAATTTCCACCTCGATGCTATTTAACGAAATTTAATGTTACCTTGTTGTTCATAAATAAATGTCATTCAAAGTCATTCCATGCAGTTGATTCTTTTTTATTGTTTAAAACAAATGTTATTTCAATGATAATCAAAACCATTTGCGGTATATCCATTAACTATTAGCTGAGTCGAACTGTGGTCTAATTAACAGAAATTTTTGCAGAGTAAAAAGAGTAAACTACACATTCACTGAAAACTAGCAGTCCTACCATTAATGAGTTCAAGTTTGTCATAGACAACTGCAAGCATGCTATGCCTTGATATCCATCGTTGTTCCTTATTGTGTTAATTCGCACTAATTAACAGGAATGATTCTATTCATGGAATTATGATAAATTCATTGTAATTGCGGGATAAATTATATTTGTTGTATTAGGATATTCATTGCAGTTACTGGAGAAATTATATTCAATACAAATTTAGTGATAAAAATGCTAATATACCATTCATGGGGAAAAATAAAACGCAGGTCTACACAGTAAAATTTGGCAGAGATATAAATACAGAGTGAGGCAAATTCATGGGGAAAAATAAGCGCAATTTTTCACAGTGAAGAAGGAAGATATACTCGCAGGGATTAATGGCCAAAATCATAGAGGTTTAAAGGAAAAATAGTTGAGGTTAATAATGATTAAAGGAAGAGATTAATCACATAGATTAATGGCCAAAATCATTGAGGTTTAAAGGCAAAATCATTGAGGTTAATAAGCATGGAAAAACAACCTTAACAGGTGGAAACATCGCCAGGTGACAAGCAACAATTGTTGTCCAAAAAATGGAAATTCGCAGTCTTAGAAATTGGCAAAATCGCGAGGTAACAATTTGGCAAAATTGCAGTCCTAACCAACAATGATGGAAATCTTAACAAGTTTCAAATCACAATGTAATAAGAAACAAATTGCAGTTAAAGAAATGACCAAATTCGCTAGGTAAACAAGCAATGACTGTTGTCTTAAAAATGGAAAAATCGCCAGAGCATTATATCCAACAATTAAAATGCATTCAATATATAAAAACACAGAGTTCAAAATCGTGGGTGAGGGTGTTGAAATGCAGAGAATACTAAGCCTATTTTTCGAATGCTGAGAACGATTAAGACACAGAGGTGATATAACATGCAAAGATGAAAGCAAGGAAGATATCAAACGTAGATATATGAAGGGGTAAACAGATGAGAAAACACAACCTTTGCTCATCATCCACGGACAGAAAAGCAGGGCATTAGAATCTATAGGTCATTTTGCACCGAAGTGACGACCTTTGATTTAGCTCCTGGCTGACTTCTTAGGCATGAACTGTCGAACTAGGGATGAGGACGAAAATCACAACTCTTCACAACAATCAATAAAACCAAAGTAGAGTCACAACATGCAGGGATCAAATGCCAAGGGAATCAAGTCAAGCAGTGATCTTAAGGCTATGGGGAAATTTAAGTTCTCGGTTGAAATAATAAGTCAAACATTTTCTTTTCACAATTAAAATACATAAATGAAAGTGTAAGGTATAATAATAATCTACCATAAAAAATCAAGTAAGCATACCATATCCCAAGTTGTCTTCTTTGAGTCGTTGTCCTACGTGCTCCGTGCTGCTCCCGCTTGTTGACTGATGAGACTTCACTGGTACCTCCCAGCCAACACGACGTGTTATTTTTTCCCCTTAGCCCCCTTAGCCACAAAGGAGACACACACTAAACTAGAGATCAGCTAGCTCCCAGCTCGCCTCACAAGGTCGAGCTACCACTCCTCACCGAGTTCAGTATCCCAACTCCCATAAGCTAAGTCAGTCAAGTCTAAATTTCTGTAGCGTAACGTTATGCATAACATAAAATATCCATCATCCTCCTCATCCCTCCTTTATATAGAGTTTCTAAGTCATTTACTTTCCCAAAATTCCTATTTACTTTCCCGTACATGTGTCACCCATCTCCTTCATTGCACCAGAAATTAATTTCATTAATTAAATAATTACTCCTATTTCCCTCACCCACCTAAAATATTTTCTAGAATCGCTCCTAGGTTTCCCCATATTCCCTTTCACATTTTAATGACTTACCCCCTTACTAATTCACTAGTTGAGTTCAATTTAGAAAGTTCTTAAATACAAGATACCTTACTAAGTTGGTCTTTCTGTTTTTTTCCTTATGTTTCCCTTTCTCTTTATGTTTCTCATTTTCTCCTAGTTTCCTAATTCTTTTAAATTTCCTTCTTTCCCTTTTCATTTAAAACTCAAATTGGAAAGTGTAGAAAATTACCTTTTCCCCTTTTTCTTTTTAATTAATAAATTTTTAATTAGCATATGTGAAAAACAATTAATTCCCTTTTAAAATGTTTAATCCCTCCATAATTTGATTTTAATAATTTAATCGAGTTTCTTACCTCGCTTTGTCACATGTTTAATGATGATTATATATATATATATATATTTCTTTTACCACAAGTATCACTTAGACCTAGATTTTAATTTCCTAGGTTGGGCGAAATTTTATTAGGGAAATTGTATTTAATCTTTCTTATCACATTATTTGTTCTAAGGACATCTAGGTTTATTCACTTATTAGTTAACAACATGACGTGGCCTTCAGGACGCACTATGTGCTCCAAGGGTGCCACTCACCTCATTCAGTTTCCCTTGTGCAATGTGCCCTTTAGGACTCCCTACACGCTCCAAGGGTGCCAGTCACCTCTTTCTATTTTTCTTGTGCGACGTGCCCTCCAGGATGCACTCTGTGCTCCAAGGGTGTCACTCACCTCTTGACTGACTTGGTAGACATCAAAAACTCCTCGAGTCAATACTCCGCCAGGTGATCTTGAGGGAGACTAAGGGCCTCTAAGGAATAAGGCCCCTGCCTTATTGCACACCCCTTAGAATCATCATGAGTGACTGTTGCAGTCTTCTCTCACGACATCATGGGTATTCTCATAATTTTGAGACACAGTGGGAGTGATAGTAGGTTGTGTAATCCAGGTGGATATCGGTGGCCACCCACCTTTTCCAAATGGCTCAAAACAATTTTCTGGCCATTTTGGCAATTTACTATTTTTAGCAGGTTTTAACTTCCGGGGCCATTTTGAGGGTCCAAATGAAGGTTTTTCGAGATAGAGGTTCTCAATGATAGATGAAGGCATTATTGAGCCCCCAAAATGAATATCCTCGACAATACCTTTCCAATGAGCTATCACACGCCTAAAACGGAGATCGTATGCAAAAGTTACAACCCCAGGAAGTTGATGTACTCACTTACCCAAACGGGGCCCACATGACTTTTGGCGCTTCATCTCCTAGGGTTAGGTTTTTGGATGTCTAGGACTTTTG
>ML798367.1:40646-68274 GCA_009831015.1 Picea engelmannii | reverse complement strand
CTTTTCAGTGGATTGTTAACCACTCGTAAAATTTCCTTTGTAGTTTATTACTGATCTTAACGCCAATTTATAATTTAACTGGGAATGCAAACCGATGCATAGACAGATGGCGAACCATGCCAACGTCCATCATGGAACTAAACCGTACCTGTAGTTTGCCGTTTCTGGTTTGTGTATGTGTTAATATTTCTTGATCATTTAATCTTAATTGTTAGTATTTCTCTAAAATAACAGAACATAACGAAAATAGTCAAGCGAGAAATAAAGAAATAGGAAGAACCAGAGAAGAGAGCTGGAGACAGAACGTCAGGAAGAGCAGCAGAATGGTCGAGAGATAGTAAAGAAGATAGAACGTCAGGAATAGAACCAGCCAACCAAGCGAAGTAGAGCTGGAGATAGAACGTCACGAAGCGAAAATGTTAAACAACGTAAAGTTGGCATTCTCTCGTTATTAGTAATTAGTTGGCATTCTCTCCTTAAGTAAGTTTGGGGTTGATTGGAGTCTGTAACACGATTAAATTAGGGTAAGAATCGAACTTGAAACCTATCTATATTATTGGGAACTTTAAAATATATACATATTTATAACATGTATGTATTAAAGAAAGAAATGGAACTAGCACAGTCGCTAATATAGCAGCTGGATAACGCCAAAAGGTATTGGCTGGTAAAGAATTTATTAAATTTTATTATTGATTAACTAATAAATGTAAATTTAGCTATCAAAGTAAATTTTAAATATGATTAGGTAAATGTAAAAAAGTAAACACATAAACAGATGTCTTTATAATAGCTAGGAAGTTAGTGATTGAAATCACAGCCATTTATTTTGTGTGACTACTAAGAATATTCCAGCCATATTTAATCTTGTCCATAAAAAACTTCCATAGAAAACTTATTAACCACTAAACCCCTATTAAAACTGCCCATTATCAATAGGTTACACCTTTATGTGTAATAACAACAAATAAGATAATCATTAATATTTTATTTTTATAAAAGTGAAAATTAAAATTTTCTATTATTATATATATAATAATACGATACTATTAACCAAAAAAAAATCATGATATATCAAAGTTGACATATAAAAATTTCATACAACATACATTTTACAAATATTTCACTAATACAAAAATCAAGATATATTTATAAAAATTTCCATACAAAGCTTGGACATAATGTATCTATCACTTATACTCTTTCTCATCCATACTCTTTGATATTATATCTTGTATTTCATTTGTCAAAATTTATTGCCCCATAAAAGGATGGCATGGGTGAGCTCTTTTGTCTAGTAATTTGCTCAAGCCCGGTGAACCCTTGGCTTTGGCCATTGAATTGGCCGCTAGCAGGGTCGCCGCACACCACCCTTCCCTCCCGCCTCCTTAAGATCCTGAAGTTGTAGTATTTCAGGATGTTGTTTTTGGTATTGGAAAGATAGTGAAACCCTACTTAGAAATCGAGAGGGAACCCATTGCACAAGATTCACACACAAAGAATAGTTTGTATTACTTAATAGACAAATGGAGGTTACATATATAGCATGCAGATCACTGACTCCTAGCAATCTAGATCCTAAGAAAGTGGATCTGATTAGCTAAAAATAATAAACCTATAAACTCACAGTTACAACAGTCATAGTTAACCTAGAAACTCACAGTTACAACAGTTGTAAGTATTATCTCTAATACCCTCCCTTAATGCTTACATTACAAATATCACAATCACAAATTACAAAACATAACAAAAGGTTACAACACAAATTTTCTCATGTCTGTCTCACTGGTCCTCATACGCAGTTACACCCATCTCTGAACTTCATAGACACGCTCTTTCTCTTCCATCATCTTCGAGCTACCACTTCATACAACACAAATACAACTGCTTCTGACCATCTTTGAAGTATCTATAGTCTCGATATTGAAATAATCAGTAATCGATATTATAAAATGACCTTTTTACACACACTCATCAATACAATGATAACCCTTAACTGATGATCTTGAAGCACTGAAATACAACAAAAATCTCCAGCTTTTAACAGACTTCAAACTAGTTATGCATTTGTTCTTATAGCTCCAAAGAACATCAAGAACTACATACCTGAGTTATATCACTCTGTTCTTTGAGTTCTTTGAGTGGTTCTTGAAAATATAATTTTACAAACAAAAAATAATATAACATACACAAATCACATCACACTATATGTAACACTACAACAAATATACCAAACCAACTCAAACACTTGTCGAACATAAAGTCCACCCATTGCAGCGGGAATCAGAGTTTTGGCAGAGAGAAAACCGAACCCTGTTGTCGACGCCAAAGAAGATCTGGTGTTAATAAACATGTTTTACAACCATCAACAGATCTGGTAAGTAGTCATTGGCTGCTACGGAATGAGCAGGTTGCAAGCTTCCAAATCTTAAAAATGTGAGGTGAGCGCAAGTGATGTGACAGATCTCTTTTCTTCCATGCAGTTGTTAGTGATCAACGAATGCACAGGCGTCTGAGCTCTCATCAACAAATATCTGGGCAGTGATACCCTCGTCAGTTCTCCTACACAGTGGTCCTTTATTCACAAGGAGAGTCTCCCACAACAATCTCACAAAACACACAAAAAATTTAGAAATTCAAACCCTCTAACCTAATCTACTCCTACAGCGGAATCAACTTATCACTCTTCTCTCATCTTCCAGCCCCTCTCGTGAGAGAGTTAGGGTGGTCCTTGCTATGATACCAACTTAGAAATCGAGAGGGAAGCCATTGCACAAGATTCAGACACAAAGAATAGTTTGTATTACTTAATAGACAAATGGAGGTTACATATATAGCCTGCAGATCACTGACTCCTAGCAATCTAGATCCTAAGAAAGTGGATCTGATTAGCT
The DNA here is from genome assembly GCA_009831015.1 of Picea engelmannii. NCBI lineage: Eukaryota > Viridiplantae > Streptophyta > Pinopsida > Pinales > Pinaceae > Picea > Picea engelmannii. The sequence goes on along the minus strand of ML798367.1, from coordinate 65,380 downwards.
AAAAATAGTAAACCTAGAAACTCACAGTTACAACAGTCATAGTTAACCTAGAAACTCATAGTTACAACAGCTATACGTATTATCTCTAATAACCCTAACCCACCAGATCTATCAAGAAGACTGAAATTCTTGAATTAACCCTCCCCTCCTACTTTTTATCGACATATGGCATTGGCTCTAGTCAAAAGAGGAGTGGATGGACAGTTTATGGCCTTTGCAGAAAGCCATAGCAACTTATATTAAAAAGAATGACCAAAGTGTCGATAAGATCCAAGCTCACTCATTATCTCCATGGAAGAGCTTTCTATTCCTTTCTTTTTAACGTCAAAGAGGAGTGGATGGACAGTTTATGGCCTTTCTCGATAGCCATAGCAACTTGTATTAAAAGGAATGAAATAATGAGCAAAGTGTAGATAAGATCCAAGCTCACTCATTATTTCCATGGAAGAGGTTTCTATTCTTTCTTTTTAAGGTCAAAGAAGATAGAGATCTTATTTTTCAAAATAACTTTTTTTTAGGAACCAGGAACATGTATTTAAACAAGTGGACTTCACATTTTAACCCAAAATTAGGACTTTGTAATTAAACAAATGGAATTCACATTTCAACTCAAAACAAGATGTCCAATTAGCTATTCTATTGTGGATTCATTCGTCACATATCCCTTTGCATTGTTGGAATGAATACATAATGTGTTGTATAGGGGATACAGAATGTGTGTGTTGTATAGGGGATACACTAGGTAGGTATATTGGTAAAGGGATTACTGAAGTAACACATCTATCTCTAGATAACTAGAAATACATACATTCTATGTATTACAAGAAACCCCTTCAAGTGCAAGTCATTTAAATATATGGACATTTGGCCAAATACTGTGGAATAACTAATAAATAAAAGAAAGGGAAGAGCAATGGTTGGAGGTTAATATGTATTACAAGAAACCCCTTCAAGTGAAAGTCATGTCAATATATGGACATTTGGCCAAATACTGTGGAATAACTAATAAATAAAAGAGAAGGAAGAGCAATGGTTGGAGGTTAAAAAGAAAAAAATTGAATATGAAGCAACCCACCTGCACAATGACATATAAATCATGAACAACAATAGGCCACTCAAAGCCCTTAGAAATAGGGTAAGAAAATGTGCAATATCAAATGGTCGATCTAGGAAAGAGACACTCTTATGAACTCACAAGTAAATCCCTGGATTGACCAATACAAACAAAGGAAAAGTCCACGAAAAATAGGTTTGAAATTATGTTACGAGATGAATTTATTATATTCTTAGAGATTTTAGTTACTTCCAAATGCATGGATTCCCTCATCAACTCTAGTGTCGGAATAAAATCTAGCAATGTTACATTTTCCTAGAGAACAAAGTAATGTTTTAGATCAATAGGAAGAGCTTGACAAATCTCCATAAAAACCAATGTACTTTTCTAGAATCATTACAACGAAAAAATATCAACAACAAAGTGGTGACAAATAAAAAAAAGCAGACGATACAAAACCAAAGCTATTCAAAAAGGCAGAAAGGAAACTAACCAAGGGGAAGAAATAACAAAGAAGGAGGGACTATTGTTAACCCAAATGACAATGGAGAGATGTCTAAGAATAGGGGAAATAAATATAAGGAATCTAGGGTCCTCTATCGTTCTTCCGGAATAAAAAAACAATGGGTAAGTAGTGATCATTATCTCCTCGAATTCTAGAGGCATTGGTACTAGGTTTAAGACAAAAAAAATGAAGAATATAATAAAAGTAAGAAAGTTCGACATCCTCCTCCTTGAGGAGACTAAGCTAGAGGCTATGGAAGCTATCAAAACATGTAAGTTCTAGTAGGAGACTAAGCTAGAGGCTATGGAAGCTATCAAAACATGCAAGTTCTAGTGGGAAAACATGAAGGACATGGAATTAGTTTGAGAGAGGAGACTAAGGTAGAGGGTATGGAAGTTATCAAAACATGTAAGTTCCAATGGGGAAACAATGAAGGGAATGAAATCAATTAGAGAGGTGCATCTAGAGAGCTATGTAGTACACAGAAGAACCTCCACTTGTTGTTGGAATTTTCATATCAAAATCAACAATGGTTGTTGATAGGTTTCACAGATAAGAAATTAGGGAAAAAAACAAATATTATAAATATTTATATGTCTACAATATACAAAAAAATGGTGGACTATTGGGAACCTCTTTCAACATTAAGAGGCTTGGAATAAAGGTAGATAAATGTTATTGTAGGTGATTTGAATGTAACCTCCAGCCGTAAAGAAAAAAAGGGGAGGTAGTGTAGTCCAAGGAATATAATAAAAGTAAGAATGTTCGACATCCTCCTCCTTGAGGATACTAAGCTAGAGGCTATGGAAGATATCAAAACATGTAAGTTCTAGTAGGAGACTAAGCTAGAGGCTATGGAAGCTATCAAAACATGTAAGTTCTAGTGGGAAAACATGAAGGGAATGGAATCAGTTCAAGAGAGGAGACTAAGGTAGAGGGTATGGAAGTTATCAAAACATGTAAGTTCTAGTGGGAAAAAAAATGAAGGGAATGGAATCAGTTCAAGAGGTGAATATAGAGACCTATGTAGTACATGGAAGAACTTCCATTTGTTGTTGTTTCATATCAAAATTAGCACTGGTCGTTGACAGGTTTCACAGATAAGAAATTAGGGGAAAAACCAAATATTATAAATATTTATATGTCTACAATATACAAATAAACAGTGGACTGTTGGGGACCTCTTTCAACATTAAGAGGCTTGGAATAAAGGTAGATAAACGTTATTGTAGGTGATTTGAATGTAACCTCCAGCCGTAAAAAAAAAGGGGAGGTAGTGTAGTCCAAGGAATATAATAAAAGTACGAAAGTTCAACATCCTCCTCCTTGAGGAGACTAAACTAGAGGCTATGGAAGCTATCAAAACATGTAAGCTCTAGTAGGAGACTAAGATAGAGGCTATGGAAGCTATCAAAACATGTAAGCTCTAGTAGGAGACTAAGCTAGAGGCTATGGAAGCTATCAAAACATGTAAGTTCCAGTGGGAAAACATGAAGGGAATGGAATTAGTTCGAGATAGGAGACTAAGCTAGAGGGTATGGAAGTTATCAAAACATGTAAGTTCTAGTGGGAAAATAATGAAGGGAATGGAATCAGTTTGAGAGGTGCATATAGAGACCTATGTAGTACACACCTTCTCTTGTTGTTGGAATTTTCATATCAAAATCAACATTGATAGGTTTCACAGATAAAAAATTAGGGAAAAAAAGAAATATTATAAATATTTATATGTCTACAATATACAGATAAATGATGGACTGTTGGGAACCTCTTTGATCATTAAGAGGCTTGGAATAAAGGTAGATAAACATTATTGTAGGTGATTTGAATGTAACCTCCAGCCATAAAGAAAAAAAAGGGAAGGTAATGTAGTCCAAGGAACATAATAAAAGTAAGAAAGTTAGACATCCTCCTCCTTGAGGAGACTAAGCTAGAGGATATGGAAGCTATCAAAACATGTAAGTTCTAGTGAGAAAACATGAAGGAAATGGAATCAGTTCAAGAGATGAGACTAAGCAATAGGGTATGCAAGTTATCAAAACATGTAAGTTCTAGTGGGAAAAAAATGAAGGAAATGGAATCAGTTTGAAAGGTGCATATAGAGACCTATGTAGTACATGAAAGAAACTCCGCGTGTTGTTGGAATTTTCATATCAAAATAAACATTGATTGTTGACAGGTTTCACAGATGAGAAATTATGAAAAAAACAAATATTATAAATATTTATATATCTACAATATACAAATAAACGGTGGACTATTGGGAACCTCTTTCATCATTAAGAGGCTTGGAATAAAGAATAAAGTTATATAAACATTATTGTAGGTAATTTGAATGTAACCTCCAGTCGTAAAGAAAAAAAGGGGAGGTAGTGTAGTCCAAGATCCCTTCATTGTGAGAATGGAATACTTGATATATGGCTCGGATATATTGGACATCAATCCAATCAAGGGGAAGTAGACTTCATTTAATAAGAGAATAAGATCGAGGCATATTGTGGTTGACTTGGATCACTTCCTATTTCAAAGTGATTTTTTTATCAATAATTTTTCTTCAATTTCTTCTGAAATTATTCCTTTGGAAAACCACAAAACACATCTGTCTTCTGACAATGGATTATAACTCTTCAATTTTTTCTAAAATTCTTCCTTAGGCGGACCACAAAACACATATGTCTTCTGACAATGGATTAGCCTAAATATGGTCCCATCCCTTTCGATTTTAATCTTTTATGGCTTCAAGATCATAGGAATAATCCGAAGAATGGGGTAAGTGGGTGCTAGGGTTCCCTATATTTATTTGGGAGAAAAAGATGAAAGCAATTAAGTTTACCTTAAGGAACGGGCTAAAAATGTTTATTCTCTTCCCGAGCATGTGAAAGAAGAATGAAAATTGCAACTTGCTTCTTTAGATGAAAAAATGGAATTCAAAATGATAACCAGTGAGCAATTAAATTTACCTTAAGGAATGGGCTAAAAAAGGATTTTCTCTTCCCAAGAATGTGAAAGAGGAATGAAAATCACAACTTTATTCTTTACATGAAAAAATGGAATTTGAAATGATAACTAGTGAGTTTATTAAGGAAGAAAATTTGGTCTTTCAAAAAAAATCATAAAGCTCTAACAAAGGAGGAGGAAATGTGGACACTCAGGTCGTGTAGCTTATGGTTAAAATTAGGGCATTGAAATACCACATTTCTCCATAGGAAAGCAAGAGACAAGACATGGAGAAACAATGCCAAAAAAATTACAATAGAAAATGGAATAATTCTTAGAAAATTTAAGGAAATAAAAGAATCTCACTATGATGATCTATACAATCAAAGGGAAGGGAAAATGTAGGGGACATACATAAAAGTTCTTTTGATAGGGTTCGATGGTCCTTTATTTTGGACATTGCTTTCAAATTTGATATTTTCCGTATTCAATAGATTTAGTCATATATATGTAGTCCTTCGATTTCCCCACAAGTAAATGGGAAATATACGCCCCTTTTGAAGGAAGGAAAGGTATGTATCAATGATGCCCCATTCTCCTTCTCTTTATATTATAATTGTTGATTCCTTGAGTAGGAAATTGGAATACAAAAAATCCTCTCCCAATATTCTTGGAATAAAATTGGTAAGGGATGTCAAAATCATTAACCATTCACAATCTGTTCGTAACGCGTGTACTATTAATAGGTGGTGATTCTACCATCGCAGAAGAAATATTTAAAAAGGTCATGGATCTCTACATTATTGTATCTCGAGGAAGGATCTATCACCACGAAAGACAAATGTATGAATGGAATGTAAGAAAGGGCCTTTTACAAGTCGTCTCTAGAATATTGATGTTCCCCCATTAGTAATGATGGACCACCTTCAAGTACCTTGAAATGGAAATATGTCTATCCAATCCATTGACTCAATCTTGATAGATTATTTCAAGTAGCATACAATCTAAGTTTCAACAATGGAGTGGTGCACTGGTTGAACCCGATTAGAAGAATAGTTGTCCTAAAATTGTCTCTTTCTGCATTGCTTGTGTTTCAATGTTCAGCTATGCTATCCCTGACAAGAGTAATATTACAAGTAGCACAAGAATTAAGGAAATTATTATGGAAAGAGGGAAAGAGTAACACTAAGAGATTCCATCTAGTAATTGGACACAATTGTTAGACCTCCTAAGGAACATGAATTCCCTAGAATTAAATATCCCACCATAATGAATCTAGCACTAGGAGAGAAACTTCTTTGGAGGATAATTTCGGGTTAGTATGTTTGGTGGAAATAGGATTCACATAAAAAATATTTTGAAGGGGAGTGGAAAATATTTCTTGACAATTATTTGTGAACAAGAAAAGGTTCTCCCATTTAGAAATTCATCAGAACAACCGCTATCTTTTGGGCCAAATAAACTTGGGTTTGAGGCAATGACTAAGATATTAATATTTGCCATGAGAGAATAATGGGGAAGTAGACATTGGACAATAGTCAAGATCTTTGACCTTTGAAATACTAATTGTATAACCAAAATAAGAAATTGATTTATGATATCTCCTCCTCTTCTAATAATTGAGGTCAATTGTTATGGTGGAAATTATGTTTTTCTCCATCCAATCTGCTTCCCCTTGTTTATTTTCTCATTAATCACCTCAAAGTTTATACCTCATGGAAATTGGTTACTTTAGATTATAGAGCATGGTAATTTTCCATCTTTAGTGTAAAACAAGGGCATTTATATGAATTACATTCTTAATATCTTCCCCCCAAGGTCTATATGAATTCAAATGGCCTTCCCAAAGTTAACATCTTCATTTGGACATTGGTTCATGGGAATATTTTGAGAGTAGAAAATTTGCAAAAGGAAGGGATCAAAGGTCCCTCAATATGTTATCTTTGTCTTTCTAAATCTGAATCAATTCATCATATATTTTTTGAGTGTGAATATATGGTTAGATTGTGACAATAAGCCTTTAGCAATCTAAATCATAGATGAGAAAGCCAAACTCTTGGAAGAGAATGTTCTCCCAATGGGGAAAATTGTATAGGGGATCATCAAAAGGTAATCGGTTTTCAAAACAATATGACCAACCTCACCCAATTATATATGCTATAAAATATGGCTATATTAGAATAGAGGAATATTTAAACGGAGTTAGACATTCCAACCATGGTAGTGGAAAGAGCTAAAGGATTGTTGGTGGAATATACCGACCATAAAGGAAAACAAATCAATTTAAATCAAAGTTTGAGTGAGGATGAAGGGGAATGGTAGCACCAATTTCATATAACTCCTCAATCCATAGGACTAATAATGAATAAGTTAAATACTAGACCAAAATGGTAGCTTCAATTGAGTTATAATCATGATTTTCATAAATGGAGATGAACTCAACACTCTTACATTCTACTTTTTTATGGATTATTAGAAGGTTATCTTGGAGTGGCACCTGCTAGGGGATTAGGGGTCATCATGGACCTTGAAGAAACAATTGAAACAACTTTGGCATGGGGACTTAGTAATTCCTCTAACAATCAAGCAAAATCACATGCCTTATCACAAGGCTTGAGGATAGCCAATAAATCTTTAATCAAGTTATTGAAACTAGTGAGAGATTCAAAAACTATCATAAACCAAACAGTGTTGAACACCACCCCAATTGAAAACTTATTACACTAGTGCTAACTAAAAACTTATTGCACTACTCCTAACTCAAGCTAAACAAAACACTAACTAATTTTATGAAATTTATAACTAATTAAATTATTTTTCTTACATTAGTTATTTCTTAGTTTACTATGTCTCAAGATAAATCTTGGTTTTATATCTATAATTGATAGCTTTGTTTCTCCCACTACACAGTGTTTGCGTCTACGCCCACACTTTAAATGAGATCATCACAATGGGAATTGGGCAACATTGAACTTCTCTATTGTGCACAGCCACGTGTTCGCTAAGTTAATTTTTTAACTTATCATCTCCATAACAGCTACCAAACAGAAGGGTCATCCTCGCTATAGCATGTACCTCTAATCAACAAGGGAGGGAATTGTAGATTGAGGAGGAGCTTAATAGTTTTTTTTCCACCACAAAAGCATGGATAAAATACTTACCTAATATAGGAAACTCAATTAAGGCAATCTCATGGGAAAAATGGATTATAGCCCATATTCAATTTAAGGATGAGTACCTTTTATGAAGCATTGATCTTGCACTTGAAGATTGTTAAAGATCTCAAAACAAAGTTGGATAATTTGGCATGAAGTTTGGTGTAGTTGCAATCATTGGTGCATCAAATCGAGTTGCACTTGAAGTTTGTTGAAGATCTTAAAATGAAGTTGGATGGTTTGGCCTGGTGTTTGGTGTATTTGCAATCACTCATGCATCAAATCATGTAGATATCCTTATATGGAGGGTAAAAATGCCTTTGAATGGCTTGAACAAATATATACCAATTGTTAACGAATTTAGACTTGGAATTGCTAAAGTGTGATGTCACAATTTCAAAGTGGGATTGCCACCATGCTAGGTCATGTCATTGAGCCATCATTCTAAGACGTGCAAATGTTGAGTTGGGCCCAGAAAAGGTATCGAAGCAACCAATTGTAATGGAGGTATATGGAGAGATCAGCCTAGAAAAGGTATCTGAGCTGGTATCTAAGCTTGGTGTGTAAGGTTTTTGGAAAACCCCCCAAAAAATAAGAAGTGTTCCAAGTGCAATGCAAATGAGTGCAGTTTAGGGTTTTTGGAAAACCTCCAAAAAAATAAGAAGTGTTCCAAGTGCACAAATATTGAGGATGAAAGAAATTTGAAACAATACAAATGATTTCAGCTTGAGAGATGGAAATATGCAACTAATATAACAAACTCTAAGAACATTCCTTGAGAAACATGATGTCAATGGGATATGCTTAACGAATGATTTGAGTGACTTAAATTCCCTATTTTGTATCACTCTCCTACTTTTCCCATTTACATATAGGATTGTGATGTGATTCCTTTGGATTGTGCTAAAATTTCCGAAGGTCGCAATATTAATCCCAACAGAAGGAGAGAAATCAAAGACAAGCGATAGATCGAATATAATTGACGTCTATATTCTTTGGGCGAACTAACGACGAATAATTGGGAGCGGAAAACCATTCGTAGTCACTACCATTAAGACAAGTCTGTTATCACTGGAGCCACCAAAACGTAAACTAAGATGCAGCGGAAACAATATAGAAACAAATCACACATAACACAGAGATTACGTGGTTTTCCCAACTTCGGGCTACGTCCACCAATAAGGGTATTGTTTTATCTTATTGTTCATAATATGGAGAGTTACAGTAGGTTCACACTCTCATCTCTCTCAGCCTCTACGGGAATACAAAAATTTATAGCAATTTACACAAGAAACTAATGATTGAATGCGCTCCTATCCTTGTTTTAATTTAGTTACAAACCAATGTTTAATAATAGGATCTAAAATCCATTCTTGGGAATTAGTTGTCACCAAATTCTAACAATCTCCACCTTGACAACAATTAACCTGATACCTTGCTCCTTTTTTTCATCACCTTTTCTCCAAGCCAAGAGAATCCAAGAATCATCATAGCTTCTCTAAAAGTATTGGTTTTGTGAACATGTCTGCGTAGTTCTCTTTTGTATGAACTTTTTCAAGAGAAACTCCACCTTCATCAATGACATGTCTTACAAAATGGTACTTAATAGGAATATGTTTAGTTTTACTGTCGTAGGATAGATTATTGGCCAAGTGAATAGCACTTTGACTATCACACAGTAGCTTTATTTTGTCCTACATCCTTCCAAACTCACCAAACAAACCTTTTAACCAAACCACCTCTTTTCAAGCATGTGAAGTAGCAATGTATCCTACTTATGTAGTGGATAAAGAAAAAATGCTCTATAGCTTTGACATCCAGCTAATATCTCCACCTACGAGAGTAAAGACATATCCTGAAGTTGACCTCATTTTGTCCAAATCACCTGCAAAATCAGAATCAACATATCCATAGACTAAATCATGACCACTTTTATAGGTGATACGGTAATCACTTGTGCCCCTCAGATACCGAAGCACCCATTTCATTGCTGCCCAGTTCTCTTTAACTGGATTTTCCATATATGTGCTAACAACCCCAACTGCATGTGAAATGTCAGGTCTTGTACTAACCATCACATACATTAAACTTCCTACTGCATTAGCATACGGTATTAGAGACATATATTCATTTTCTTCTTTTGTACTAGGACATAAACTTGAAGAAAGTTTAAAATGGGAAGCGAAAGGTACAGAAACTGGTTTCACACTGTTCATACCAAACCTCAAAAGTATTTTCTCGACATACTTTTGTTGTGACAACCAAATATTACCATTCCTCCTGTCTCTGAATATCTCCATGCCCAAAATCTCCTTTGTTTCTCCTATATCTTTCATATCAAATGTCCTATCCATTTGAGCCTTTAACCTGTTGATCTCAGTTATGCTTTTGCTTGCTAAAATTATATCTTCAATATACAATACTAAGATAATGAATACGTCATTATTCAATTTCTTAAAGTAGACACAATGATCATACTCACTCCTTGGATAATTCTGGGTCATCATGAAAGAGTCAAATTTCTTGTACCATTGTCTTGGCGACTGCCTTAGACCATACAATGATTTCTTGAGCCTGCAAACAAATTTCTTGTTGCGATTATGAACGAACCCTTCAGGTTGCTCCATGTAAATATCCTCATCCAAATCTCCATGTAAGAAAGAAGTCTAAACATCTAGCTTCTACAACTCCAAATCAAGTGACGCGACTAATTCTATAACAATTCGAATTGATAAAATCTTAACAACTGGTGAAAAAATCTCATGAAAGTCAATACCTTCTTTCTAAGAATATCCTTTCATAGCCATCCTTGCTTTGTACCTTTCTTCCTTATCACCAACACCCTTCTTCAACTTGTGGGCCCACTTGCAACCTACAATTTTCATGTTTCTTGGAAGTTCTACCAGGTCCCATGTAGCATTCCTCTCTAATGAATTCATTTCATCCTTCATTGCTTCTTTCCATTTTTCACTGTTAGAACCCTCCACATCTTCCTGATAGCACAAAGGTTCATCATCATTACTACTTAAAGAAACTGATGAAACAAAATCATCATACCTTCTTGGAGGAACTCTTACCCATGTAGACCTCGTTAGGGAAGTTTGTGGTTCATCCACAATCTGTTGAATTCCATTATCAACCATGTTTTATTCTGTGGGAACCTCTTCATGAACATCTTCAGAAACTTGTTCATGTTCACTTTCACATTTACTTGAACGAGTTTCAAACTGAATCTGTTGATATTTCGGTACTTCTACCTATTTCATTTGAACATCTACATCTGATTTTATGAGAGATGATTATGGATATGGTAATGGAATCTTGCACTCTATTGTTGTTGATGGTGATCAATTCACCCGATAACAAGTTGCAATTACTACTTCAGACCACAATTCCTACTGCAATTTGGCGTTACTAAGCATACTCCTTGCTCTCTCTAGAAGATTCTTTTTCACGCGTTCAACAGCTCCATTTTGTTGAGGATTATAGAAAGTGGTTTTATGCTTATCAATCCCAAAATCCTTGCAATAGTTCTCAAATTCCATTGACATAAATTCACCACCATTATCAGTTCTTAAACATTTAATGGACCTACCAGTGCTCTTTTCCACTAAAGCTCTAAACTTCTTGAAAAAAGCAAATACATCAACCTTTCTTTTAAACATATAAATACACACCTTCCTAGAGAAATCATCTATAAATGTAACACAGTGTGATGATATCCATATGAAATAGTAGGAGATGGTCCCAAAACATCAGAATAGATATAATCAAGGATTCCCTCACTGGTGTGTCTTTCGGTTTTAAATCTCTGCTTATTATGTTTTCCATAAATACGGTGCTTGCAGAAATCTAGCTTTCAAGACTTTAGACTAGGAAGTAACTTGCGATCAGATAATACCTTCAATCCTCTTTCTCTCATATGGCCCAACCGCATTGACGATAAAAAATCGCAACGAGGATTTTGCTCGCAAAGTATTTCTAAAGCCTATTATTATAAGCTAACGATATATATAATATTAGTAGGTGGGACCCCCTTGTAGATTGGGAGAATAGAAGGAGAAGCATAGTAAGGTTTTCTCTTTGAGTTTGTGTTGCGATAGTTCATTTTTCATTCATTCCTTAATTTATCATAAGCCTTACCCAACGATGAGAGCATTTGTTCTTTCATTCAAAATGAACCTTTTAAGCCCAAGGAAAGTATATCCATACAAGATAACAAGATTCCTAAGGGCTTGACTCCTCTAGAGAGTTCGTTTTCATCGAGTGATGTAGGCAATAAAGAGAGACAAAAATAAGAGGATTCAAAAGGGAAGGTGGGTGAAACCATCCCCTTGAACATTGGGACACCCAAAGCTCAGAAGAATGTCAAGATAGGTGTCAAATGTTCAGATGAAGAGAAAATGAAGTTTTCCAAGCTACTTGGTGAATTTCAAGATGTTTTTGCTTGGTCTTATGAGGACCTTCGTGGTTTTGATCCTGGTATTAGACAACATGCCATCCTCATCAAGGAAGGCATAAAACTAGTTAGGAAAAAGCAAAGACCTATCAACCCTACACTAGAAGAAACTATTCGAAAATGATTGGAAAAAATATTGAAGGCTGGTATCAGTTTTCCAGTCAAGTATTCTGAACGGGTTTGAAATTTGGTCCCTGTTCAAAAATCCACTAAACATATAAGATTTTACGTTGATTTTCACGTAGTTAAGCAGGCTATTGTAAAAGGTTATTCTCCTCTCCCTAACATAGAAATGATTGTGCAGCAAGTCTCAGGGTCACAGATGATGTTCTTACTTAATGTTTTTTCTCGTTACAATCAAATCAAGGTAAAAGGAGCAGATGCTTACAAAACCACCTTTATCATTGATTGGGGTACCGTGACTTATGAACGTATTCTTTTTGGCTTACCTGATGCAAGTACCACTTTAAAAATACCTATACAAATAACTCTTGATGAATTGATCAATATTCATATCTATCTCAATGATCTAATTATATACGTTAAAGGGATGTTAATTACCTCATAGTTTCAAGTGTCATTTATGGGTCCCTTCAAAATTTATTTTGTCTTGGATACTAAATCTTGCATTCTAAAAGATTTACAAGAGCAATTGTTTTCCTACAACACTAACGGTTCTCACTTGAAACATTACGCGGGACCGAATTGAAAAGTTCTAACGTTGTTTCGATTTTTTGTATATTAGTAGTCTAGATCTACTTTCATTTTTCCACTATTTTTCACTTCTGCTTACATTTATTTGATTTATGTTCTTTGTTTTTAGCAATTTCCTGCTACTTTTACAATTCTATCATTTTATTTTTTTCGTTGTTTTAAATTTTGTAATCTTAATTCTGTCATGATTTTTATTACTTTTTCGTTTTTTAGTTGATTCTGGTCAAGAATAAGATGTTGGATCAGTTCTATCACAGTGACACTCCTGCAAGACATTGTTAGTCAATAGAAATCAAGTTTACAAAGTTGTTACGATTTCCCCCTGAAAGCACTTGAATTTTTTATCTGCCTTCACTGTTGTCTTTTAAAGAAATTGGTTATCTCTCGCTTTTGTTTTCCATTTCTTCATCCATTTGAGAATTTAAAAGAGCAAGTCCATATTTTTTCTCCTTGAAGTAAAGAACCAATTCTGGTTGAATGATTATGCACACAGTGGTAAACCCCCTCATACTTAACATTTTTCATGAATTATTCCCGAATTCCTGGTCATTTTTCCATTAAATCTGCTCACTTCCCCCTGTTGCATAATCTTCTTGGTTATATCTTCTTGACCTGTTTTTTTTGTTCTGTGAAGCCATGAGTTTTGAGTTCTAAATCTATTGAAAAAAAATTTCCCTATAGAGTCACTAGTTTGTTGACGATAAAAAATCGCAACGAGGATTTTGCCTGCAAAGTATTGCTAAAGCCTATTATTAGAAGCTAACGATATATATATAATATTAGTAGGTGGGACCCCCTTGTAGATTGGTAGAATAGAAGGAGAAGCATACTAAGGTTTTCTCTTTGATTTTGTGTTGAGATAGTTGAATTTTCATTCATTCCTTAATTTATCATAAGCCTAATTATTTTTTATGATAGCAGGGTCTTATTGTAGACAACAAGATTCAGGGCTGAATTACATCATTCAGACACTTGTTTTTCAAAGGTGTTGATCTATCTTTGATAGTTTGTGTAGACTTGTTTATTTGTGAATTAGTTTTTATGACTGACAAAGGCTATTGTGCAGAGTCGAGTGGGCAAGAACCTGTTGCAAGATAATCCATCTTTTAGAGTTTAGTTTTTTATTTTCTGTCAGAGGTCCTTTTGTATGTTTCATCGGGGACGTCTAATTTTGACTTTGGTCCAAAAATTCTTCACGAAATTTTGTAAAGATAATAACTCTTTGATGAAGTGGAATGACATTAAGGATTTCTTTTTTTCTCATCTATCTTGATTATCGACTTAGTGTCTTTACTTCTCTCTCTATATTTATTTCAGCATCTATTATGTTCATAAAAACACATAAATAATGAATTTTTCAGCAAGCTTTTATTTATAAAAAAAAATCCTAAGCACTTGTAATCAATACTTGTGATTTAGGATATTAATTTTGATTTCTATAAACATAGGGTGATATTCCCGTCTATTTTTCTTTAGCCAAGAAGAATCTGGAAATGCTTGAGTAAGATCAATTTCATATCTTTTCCTCAACAAACCGTTGATGCCACAGTCAAATAGAATCACTGTCATTCTCAGATACAGCTATCGCATGATCTGACTTGGTTCTACCTTCTAACAAAAGAAAGTTTCCAACCTTTTCGCCTTCATAACCAGTAGGATTCCTTTGTAGACCTTGATAACTCTACCTTGAACAATACATGTATATCCTCGAGTATCTAAGACTCCCAAAGATATTAGGTTCTTCCTTAGCTCAGGTACATGTCTCACATCAGTTAGTATCTTAACAGATCCATCAAACATCTTAATTCGAATGCTACCAATTCCCACAATTTTACATGATATATCATTTCCCATGTAAACAATTATGTCATCTATAGAATGGTAAGTAATAAACCAGTGTCTATGAAGACCAAAGTATTGCTAAAGCCTATTATTAGAAGCTAACGATATATATAATATTAGTAGGTGGGACCCCCTTGTAGATTGGTAGAATAGAAGGAGAAGCATACTAAGGTTTTCTCTTTGAGTTTGTGTTGAGATAGTTGAATTTTCATTCATTCCTTAATTTATCATAAGCCTAATTATTTTTTATGATAGCAGGGTCTTATTGTAGACAACAAGATTCAGGGATGAATTACATCATTCAGACACTTGTTTTTCAGAGGTGTTGATCTATATTTGATAGTTTGTGTAGACGTGTTTGTTTGTGAATTAGTTTTTATGACTAACAAAGGCTATTGTGCAGATTCGAGTGGGCAAAAACCTGTTGCAAGCTGATCCATCTTTTAGAGTTTAGTTTTTTATTTTCTGTCAGAGGTCCTTTTGTATGTTTCATCGAGGACGTCTAAGTTTTACTTTGGTCCAAAAAATCTTCACGAAATTTTGTAAAGATAATAACTCTTTGATGAACTGGAATGAAATAAAGGATTTCTTTTTGTCTCATCTATCTTGATTATCGGCTTAGTGTCTTTACTTCTCTCTCTATATTTATTTCAGCATCTATTATGTTCATAAAACACATAAATAATGAATTTTTCAGCAAGCTTTTATTTATAAAAAAAAATCCTAAGCACTTGTAATCAATACTTGTGATTTAGGATATTAATTTTGATTTCTATAAACATAGGGTGATATTCCCGTCTATTTTTCTTTAGCCAAGAAGAATCTGGAAATGCTTGAGTAAGATCAATTTCATATCTTTTCCTCAACAAACCGTTGATGCCACAGTCAAATAGAATCACTGTCATTCTTGGATACAGCTATCACATGATCTGACTTGGTTCTACCTTCTAACAAAAGAAAGTTTCCAACCTTTTCGCCTTCATAACCAGTAGGATTCCTTTGTAGACCTTGATAACTCTACCTTGAACAATACTTGTATATCCTCGAGTATCTAAGACTCCCAAAGATATTAGGTTATTCCTTAGCTCAGGTACATGTCTCACATCAATTAGTATCTTAACATATCCATCAAACATCTTAATTCGAATGCTACCAATTCCCACAATTTTACATGATATATCATTTCCCGTGTAAACAATTATGTCATCTATAGACTGGTAAGTAATAAACCAGTGTCTATGAAGACACATCATAGACAATGCATAGACAATAGTTTGGGTATATCGTTTCATCATCTTGTTGTACAAGATTGTCAGTAGGTAAAGGGAGAACACCAACATCTAGCCGACCTATTACAACCATTACTAGTACCAAAATGGAAATGGGAGACCATATTGTTGGACTTTATTACAGGTTTTCCTAAAACTCAGAAACATAATGATTCTATTATGGTTGTAATCAATAAACTCAGTAAGTCTGCACACTTTATTCCTGTAAAGTCTACTTTTAAAGCTATAAATATCGTTGAAATATTTATGAAAGAAATTTTTAGACTGCATGGTATTCCTAAAATGGTGATTTCGGATAGAGACGTAAAATTCACATCCGCTTTTTGGAAAGAATTGTTTGCAGGGATAAATACTAATTTTAATTTCAGTACGAGTTATCATCCACAAACAGATGGACAGAATGAAAGAACAAACCAAATCATAGAGGATATGATCTGCATGTACATAAGAACAAAACCAAGAAAGTGCGAAGACTACCTACACTTGGTAGAATTTGCATATAACAATGGGTACCAAACTTCAGCTAAATTAAGCCCCTTCGAGGCATTGTATGAAAGAAAGTGTATGACACCAATTAGCTGGGAAGACCCAATTGAAAAACTCATGGTTGGACCAGAGATGCTCCAAGAAATGGAAAGTATGGTAAGAAAGGTACAACAAAACTTAAAGGAGGCACATGACAGACATAAAATTTATGTAGACTAGAAAAGAAGACATTTGGAGTTTCAAGTGGGAGATCATGTTTACTTAAAAGTCAAATCCCATGAGAGTTCACTAAAGATAGGGAATTTCACCAAGTTGGCACCCAGGTTTTGTGGGCCCTTCGAGATACTAGCTTGAATTGGACCCGTAGCATACTAGCTTGCACTTCCAACTAATCTAAAAATTCATAATTTATTTCATGTTTCTTTGTTGAAAAAGTATGTTCATGACCGTACTCACATGATCGATTGGAACTTGGTGCAGGTGGAACCAGAAGGCGATTTCTAGGAGGAACCCCTGCGCATTCTGGACCGGAGAGAAATAACACTTCAGAACAGAGTCGTCGCTGAGGTAAAGGTGCAATGGAAGCACTTTA
Organism: Picea engelmannii; assembly: GCA_009831015.1. Lineage (NCBI taxonomy): Eukaryota > Viridiplantae > Streptophyta > Pinopsida > Pinales > Pinaceae > Picea > Picea engelmannii. Next base: position 48,347 of record ML798367.1, on the reverse strand, counting down.
GTCCTGAGGAGGCCACTTGGGAGTTGGAGGGAGATTTGCGTAAATCTAGTCCAATCCTGTTCCATGAAAGGAATGAACACTGAGAACAGTGTTTTATTGAAGGGGGAAAGGATGTGACATCCCCAAAAATAAATTATTTTTGAATTTGAAATTTGTTAGGAAAATTATTTCATTTTTGGTAAATTCGAATTTGGAAAATTTTTGCCATTTATGGCAATTCCGAATTTTGAATTTGGTAAATTCTAATTAATGATTATGACTATTAGGCATAGATATGATTTGTCCCAACTAACTATTTGACTATGAAACTCATATGAAAACAAAATATTTTATAATTATTGCAGGAGGACAAATGGAACAACCATGTTAAAATCAGCTAACCATGACTCCATGAGTGAGGAACATGTTGGAACTACTTCAGGGCTGATTGTTACAAGTGGAAAATCAGGAATTTGGCCATTGGCAGCCCCTAAAAATCAGTGATTTGGAAAGCTGTGAAAATTCCAAAGGGAGGGAAAAGACCTAGGAAAAAATATTGTTTGGATATATGGCATATGTGAGGAGGCAGGACACTGCCTAGTATGCTGGGGAAAAATATCACTGGTTGCTTGCTCTTATGAACACTACTTGCTGAGTGTGAGGCAAGGGGAAGATTTCTTGAGTGGAACGACATTGTTGAGGAGGAATCCTGAGTTATCCCTCATGGATTCATGGTCAATCTAGGGGGTGAATAGGACAAGTGATTTTGGCTGCCCTATTCTACAGTTGGGAGGAACATGGTTGTTCCCTTTGTCTTCCCACGAATTGATTCAGATATGTTATTCTACCTCTCCTTTGGATGTATTTTGATTAAATAGATGTCTGATAGAATGCATTCATAAAATCTACATCGAAGTATTTCTATGGACGAAAATCGGGTTGAATGTTGTTGAACTTAATGTCCGATCAAAATACCTCTAGATTAATTCTAAATGGATCATCTCTGTTGAATTTGGTCTCTGGACAAATGTTGTTTTCATTGGTTACACTAGCTTAAAGGATATATTTGGTTAACATTCTAGAAAATAGTCCTGTAGATTGGATTCATGGTATGACGAGATAAAGAACTGTAGGACAAATCCTCACAATATAATCGTGTCTACTGAGTAAAATTGTCTATGAGCACCATATGAATGAGACCGGATCGTATATATATATATATATATATATTACAGCTGGAACTGAACAATATTAATTATAATGGCAAATAAAACATCTACATTCTTGTGCCTGAAAATTTTAAATGCTTGATACATGAGAAAAATAACTGAATACATACTTCCTATTACAAATATATCATTTTCCTCAATCTGTACAAATTTGGTTATTCATAAAAAAAATCTTTGGTTTTATATAAGATAATACTGAAATAGAAGACTCCATAAAGGACAAAACTTGGCGATATACAAATGTCATAAGATCATATGTTGATAGAACATTTATGTTTTTCTTTCCAATTGTACAGAATAAAAGGACCCAAATTGGAACGAATAACCACTGTATTAAGGGATCCACGAATTATTGAATGATGAATATATACATGCAAACTGTCCATTTGGCGGTCGTTACATTGGACGACATAGAAATGGAATTATACAATCATAAAGTTCTGTACACATATCATGTAATTGCAAACTCCTACCAGTCTTATAGAAACCCCCCTTACACAATCAAAGTACCAACATAATGGTTATATATATATAGACACAGATATATATATATATATATATATATATATATATATATATATATATATATATATATATATATATATATATATATATATATATATATATATATATAGATATAGATATAGATATAGATATAGATATAGATATAGATATAGATATAGATATATAGATATAGATATAGATATATAAGCGCTCTAGATATAATCACAGAATCACAACTTTACTCTAATAAACTCAGATAATTGTAACTACTCAATGTTAGATCCAGTCTAACTATTACAAGTCCAGGACAAAGCATTTCGGTAGTAAACACAAGGAATGTCAAAATGAAATAAAACGATATAGTATTATAGATGTAATACGATTCGATTTTCACAATATAAACCTTCATAGTTTTATAAGTTCCTTTCCATCCAATGCATAATTGTGAGTTCGAATTTCATAGGTGTTTGAAACAGAATGTTCAATCTAAAATGACAACCATAGTAATTAAATTGCAAGTTAGGGTGAAACCCGAACAATGAGAAGATTTGATTAATTCAACAGTCATCTCATTACTTCAAACAAATAGGGAAACCATGTAGTTAAACCTTCCAAGGAGTCATTACTCATAGTAGGCGGACCAGAATTGTTAAGAATACATTTAGGAATTTCCCTTTTCCAATCACTAGAGGAAACCGAGTGAAACTATATGGAACGTCTATAATTCTAAAATTGAAACAATGTCTGCTCGGACTCCGGAAAGGTTTACAGAAGGGAACTCAAATACCTTTTGCGCCAAATACGAGAATGGAACATCTGAAACCGTTGCACAGATGAAATCCTGGAAAGATTGATCATTTACGAATATAAATAATTATATGATAGAAAAGTAAGAAAAACACCAACGTACCGATAATGGTTAATAACTAAGTATTCCAGGATAATACTCAACTTCTGATTCATAGGCTCGCATGTTTTCTTTTCCCCTTGTCAATTTCTGTCTGGACAGACACACGGGCCGAGGACGGATGGTGCAATAACTCCCTGATGGGTACCCTCGCATCAACAGGGCCCATCAATAGTGATACATATCAATTATTGAAATGCTTTAAACAACAAAATAAGGAAATATTTACAGACTAGGCCACGACCTTAACGAAAAGCAATAATCGACAGTATTAAGTTTTATTTCAATCCATAAATGGTACAAGACATGCTATGCGAAATAAAGTATAATTTTTTCATACAGAACCAGAACTATACCTAATTGGTTGGGTCTGACCCTTCCAGAACCAATTTCATAGAGAAGTAATACAGAGATATCATTTGAATATAGACGGACAGACCACGGTAAAGAATGTAATCATTATAAACAAGGGGTTTGATACTGTAGGATATCATTATTGGAATGTTCAAGAATCGCAGAGATCATATTTGAATCGATGCCAACCAAAAATACTTTAAACATACCAAAAAATCAATATATGTGAGAGAACCAACTGAGATTTGATAAGCTATTAAAGTAGGGTTTCACTCCTATACAGGGGAAGGAAGTTAAAATACAATATTACATAGCAGGACCTCGACATTTCAAAAAAATAATGCTTTCCTAGTCTCAAGAAGTTCAACTTTAGGTCTCGACATTACAGACCGTAAGGATAACGCTAGCTAAAGGTCACAAAACCCTAAGTATCTACAATACAGACAATGATACAGATGTATTCTCAGGATGTCATTATATTAGAAGGATCGAGGAAGGAATTCCTAAACAATACCCTTCTACGGACACAAAGACATCCAGAAAGACTTACAGAAGTACATCAATAAGAGTAGTGTTGAACGTAAAGAAGAACACATAATAGAAGTTACAAACGAAACAGGTTCCTGCAGAGCCACCTCTGGCTGTATAGGGAAATATGTTAAAGACTTACCAGGGAGTGTAGAGTCATGTTGTCTATTCATCGGCTAATCAAACCTCCATTGATGACAACCCCCTCTGCTATAGAGGTAATACACAGAGCCATTCGAAGAATCCCACAATGAAGATTGTGAACACATAAAACCCTAGTAGGAACCTTACCTACTCAGTTAAATGCTGAGGGTACAAAGGACGATTTAATCCATGTGACGAGGCAGGGTTAGTGTAACTGGAATGAATGAAATGCCAGGTAATAAATTTGAATCTCACACAAACAGGTTCTCCTTTAAAGAGATAGATGCAGAGCCTTAAATGCTCGCCCGACAATAACCCGCCCCCTCACACCAATATTAATTCATGAAGTAAATGAATGCCCCAAGACTCGACAAGTTAGCACCAGTGCACAAAAACTGTTTCGTTTAGTTAACTTATAGTTCAGGAGGATTTTCTTTGGTATTTTGTTTGGTTAAGTTGAAAACAACACAATTTCTCATTATTCAAAACTCTATTGAGCAAGGGAAGGGGAATATCACTAACCTAAGAAATTTTGTAAAGAAATTTCCATCGATAATTGAAACCATGAACGGTAATGCTAAACGCATTTACCACCAAGCCACTTACCTTCAACTGTGATTATGGGATCTAAACCATGGTATTATATATATGTATATATGATAAGAAAAGGGTTGTTCCATCGAATTAACAAAATCATTAGTATTGTGTGCAACCGTTGGAAATCTCTTGTAAAGAGAGACTAGGATTCACCAGTCCTAAGTTTAACCTGTCACATAGATGCATGTGTTTAGACAAGCCAGTTTGGAAACTTAACCGTTGATTTTACTCGTCAAGTAAGTTAGACAAGTATGTAGATGGCATCATGTGGTAGGACAGACTCAAGTCATGCACAAAGATTTTAATCTTAATGAAGATCTTCTCTTCTAATGCAATAATCAAATGAGATTGAAATTGGAGATTAATGCCTCATAGGAATTTTTTTTTTATGTCAAATTTGAGGTACATTACATTGATGCTAGATGAAGCAATCGTAATTCTATAACAACAATGTATATGTAATGATGTCTTCACAACCAATTCTTTAAATGAGCTTCACAATGACCAAAAATGATAATCCAACAATAGCAATATACTAGCACTTATCATAAGCTAATGAGGCAATGTAAAAATCAATTTTTGCAATTGATTTTAAGAGCTTTTACTCCTATAATAATTGATTGTAGCTTACTTTTGTAACAATAACATGAAGGTTAGTGAATTAATCTAATCTAGGGTTAGGAAAAACTAGTAAATAGCTTGAGGTAGAAGTTTTAAGAGTTGTTCTCATCAATCAATCAAATAGGAGGTCTAGATCAGTGTCTTTAGGGCTAATTGAGTCACTTTTTGCAAAAAAAATCTTGAAGAAATCAAATGATAATGTGTGGGCTAAGGACAAACATGGATGATGGTTGAGGTATTGGTAACCCAAGGCCTCAATCAACAAACCCTAGAAGGAAAACGACTACTAGGAAGTAGGTAATCCTAGGCCATGGCGGGTTTCCTTCTTATTTATCTCAAGGATGAAGTAAATAATGGCTTGATGAAGCAAATGATGCTAGAGTGCTACAATGGTAGGGCTCCAGGGATGATTTTATGGGCTAAATTTTGCTCATGGGCTAATTTTCCATGGTTTTTTGAAAACATAGATTCCCTATTTTAAAAATGATTCCCCCAAATTCTATAGGATACAATTATTTTACCTTAAAAATAGCCAAAAATTTTAAAAAGCCATATAAAATCCTTAGAAATTTGAATATTTTTATGAAACTATTGCCAAACATTTATAGTTGGAATATGAAGGATTAGTAAGATTCGCCAATGTTTCCACATTTTAAAATAAATTTCCATCCTTAAAATCATCCTTGTAGGGCTCTAGAGCAATGCTTCAAAAAGGTAGGATGATGCAGGAGCATTGCTCCACCTTAGCAACGTGGCAACATTCCACCACATCATCGCGCATTTCAGAGAAGGAGACGTATTGACCCTCCCACTTTTTAAATTTGAAATATGATCCTATAGGGATTTGTGTTGTAAGGATGATAAATCCCAAGCCATACCTCTGTATAGGTAGTGGACATAGTTCCATTAAATGGTTGATTGTAAGCAGGTCTTGATCTAAGTCAGATATGGACTTTTCATTTATGGAATGAGTTGTAGGATTATGTTGTCTTAACTGAGATAGTGATGGAACTAAGGTGGTGGAGAGGATAAGCTCGTAGAGCCCTCTTTTGTAAATGACAGGGAAGAGAGAGATGTTTGTAGAGAGGTCTTAGAACAAGCAGAACTTAGGATAGAGTTAGATTAGGAGAGCCTGAGAGAATTGGGACTCAGTTGAGGTCCAATTTTTGTAAACATCTGTATAGACACATAGAGATAATAGAAAAGAAGATTTTCCCGCATACAATGTGTTTATATATTTGTGTTCATTATTATGTTTTTATGTATTTCATGGTTTGAATGCGTAAACTGGTGAAGTATTGAATAAGTTTCAATTGTTTCTCTTCTTTGATTTTCCGAGTGCAAGGAGAGCACATAGTCCGCAAGGAGTGCGTTGACAGAGGTGAGTTAACCTCAGAGAAAGCTCAAGAGAGATAGCGTTGAACCTTCATCAGCAGAAGTGCAAGGAGTGCACAGGAAGAACTTTGTGTTGAGTTTGGAAGAAGACAAAGTTACTGATCACTTTGTAAGGAGGAGCTCTGTAAGGTGTGCATCGAGCAAGGAGAATGCTAGGAGGGCGAGAAGAATTTATTTTCAATAAATCCTTCGGATCTGAGTTTGACGAAATCCTAGAAATGCAAGGAGTGCGTGGGAGATTGAAATCTTTGAGGAGATCAAGATCAGAAGGGATAAATAAAGGAGTATGTGATTGAAGGACTTATTCTAAGTCCTAAATCTGAGAAGAGATAATGCTTTCAAAATAACAAGAGAAACCCATATAGTTGGGTTTGCAACAGAAAGTTCAAAGGTCGAAGCCTTTGAACACTGACAAAATCTTCCAAGGCATAAGAAGTCAAAATCTCAGGAGGAGGAGTGACAACAACCGTCAAATCAGTTTTAGGGAGGATCATGGACCGTTAGATCAGTGTCTAGTGAATAGAGGAAGCGTAGAAGAGGGAAACAGATCCCATTCGTTGGATCTAAGCGTAGAGGATCAACAATCGTTAGATCTGTGGGTAAGTGCACAAGCCTTAACATTGTGTACGCATAGGAGGGTAGACTTGTTAAAGTCTTGAATTCCTGAAGTCATTTGGGACCATCCATCATCTGGGATGATGTGTGGTGGAAATCCATCAAATTCGGGTGAAGACGCTTTTGGAGGAACAAGCGCACAGAAGTTTGAAACATATAAACCCTGAATAGCCGAAGAGTCGAGGGTCCTCAATCTGCGAGGAGACAATTGTTAGCAAATCTAAGATTTCAAATAGATACACTCTAGGAGAAATGAGTGTATAGGATTTTGACACTCCTGAAGCCTAAAGCGTCGAAGACGCCGAAGGGAAGTCTGGATCGTCAGATCCAGAAAGGGTACATGGCGAATGATCGTAAACTCCGAGAGAATGCGAAGGATGAAAGTTTGAAATGGATGAAGCCCGAACAACCGAAGTAGCTAGGAGCCATCGATCCATGGGAGGACATTTGTCATTGGATCATAGAATCTGGGTAAAATGTTCGGAGGAGAACTGAATAAAGGGAAATTGAATTATGAGATTTCTGAAGGCCAAAGTCCCGAAGTGGACAATAGTTGTTGATCTGGGTTGGACAAGTGTCACCCGATCCTGAACTTCAGAGAACGTACTTCGGGGTTTTTTTGAAGTCGTGTTTCAGAATGTCTTGAAGCGTCAAAGCCTGAAACTTCCGAGGGCCGTAGATCCCAAAGGAAAGAACGTGGATCATTGATCTGTGAAGGGACGCATGGAGGACAAAGACTCACTCCATTGGATAACCATTAGATGTAGGGAGGACAGGTGTCAGAAGATCTGATACTCCGGAAGGATTCACTCCTGAGATTTTCATTTG
>ML798367.1:19046-40624 GCA_009831015.1 Picea engelmannii | reverse complement strand
GTCGAAGGCCAAAGTCCTGAAATGCGAGAGTCGTTGATCTAGAAGGACACGTGGCAGGCGATTTGCCATTTCAGAGAAATCTCTCTGGAAGAATTGGGAAATTGAGAATTGAAACTCCCAAAGGCCGGAATCGTGGAGGAAATCCTGGCCATAGGTTCAAGGATATAGGTGGCAGCAAATCTTCCACTCCGGAAGATTTCCATATGGAGGAAGCGAAAGTTTGAGAGTCAAAACTCCCGAACGCCGAAAAGCCGGAATCAGCCACAGTCGTTCATTTGGAAGGGATCTATGTGTCAACAGATCGTAGAGATCTGGAATCACACATGGAAGGAGGAAAGGAAGGTAGATAGCCGTCGTTTAAGGTAGAGTCGAGAAGTAAGAAATCAACGGACGAGAAGGATTGTGGGGCCATGACATGCTCGAACGTTAATTTTCATTGAGCGGGCCGCAATTGGAACCATGGTATTGCCAAGGGCATACGTGGCGCTTTGTAGTGAATTGCGGGGTGAAAAGAGGGTTGGCCTAAAACCACTCTTGCCCACACCCGCAATCATATATTTCAACAAGGTCGTAGCCCAAGGGTGTATGTAAGAAGGGGCTAGTGAAAAGGGAGCTAACGCCCGAAAATTGAAGAGCGTGAGAGCGTGCAGACAAAGGGTGTGGGTATCACATGACCTATGCTTAAAGGGAAAGAGGGGCCTCTGTATAATTGATTTGGGTTCAATCAGGAGCCCGAAGAGTTGATTCGACTCAGAAATTAGAAATATCCTAGACCAGGAGGTCACAGAACCCCAGGAGGGGAGGGGGGATGCATCAGGTGGTATCAGAGACCATATTTTTTATTTTTGTAGCAGAGATAAGAGAAAGGATATACTATGATACCAGGTGGTATCATAGTTGATTTTCATCTATAGATTTCAGGTGAAAGAGAAAGAGGAGAAGGCCAAATTTTGTTTGCAAACAACTGAAAAGAGGGAGAGAGTAAAAGAAGATAATCTGATAACATCAAGTGGTATAAAAAGTTAAAGTTTTCTTGTAGACAGTAGGTGAAGGAAGCAGGATATTGATTCTCTATGAGAATTTTGTTGCACATGCGCAGCAGCAAAAATTTAAACAACTAGGTGATCTATAAAAGAATATGGAAATTCTCTCGGATGTAGAGTGATCCATAGGCTTGCTACGAGGGCAGGTAGAAGGTGGAAATGGCTACTGAAGACCATGTGTGTGGTCGAAGAGAAGGTTGCAAGTAGAAATGCAATCTAGAGATGGATCTGGAGCTCAATGATATAAGATAAAAGATAGAACAACTAGCATTGAGGATGCAACATGAGGGAAAGCTACATTGGAGGTACGAATGTCCTCAGAATAGGAAGGCAAAATGGCCTATTCAAAATTTGTTGGCCAGAAAGAAACAAAAAGAGTTGAGAAGGTGTATGAGGGAATTAGAAAACCTCAATGATACAGAGGAAGAACATATTCACATCTGTGAACCAAAAATTGGGAGACACCTCAGTGATGAGGAGGAGGTGAGATCAAATGAAGATCTCATAAACTTCCAGGTGGGCAGAAATGGACTTTTAAGTTTCCAGTTGGGAAATAGAAAGAGATCAGTGGAAGCTCTCATATACTGCCAGGGGAGCAGTGCTGAAATTTTAGATTTTCAGGTGGGAAATGAGATGGGATCAGTTGATCTCATAGACTACTAGGTGGGCAGAAGAGAAGTCTCAAATTGCCAGGTGGGAAGGCAGAAAGAAATGAGACCGTCAAAAAGTCTCAGGAGCTCAGAAGTGGGTTCAGGTCATCAAGGAGTGTTGATAGGTGAATATTCATGTGGGTTTGCAGACCATGTGAGTGAATATGATGAGAATTTAAATACTTTCTCCATCAAAGAGGAGGATCAAAGGAGCATTTTGATTATTGGAAGGATCAAGAAATTCCTACCAAACAACCAAGTACAGTCTAGTGCACATGATGAAAGTGCAGCAGAAGAAGAAAGACAACCAACATAAACTGTCAAAGAGGAAGAAATGGAGCATACATTAATGTCTACCCCAACAGAAGGAGAAGAGCATTCAACAAAATTTCTCAAAATTTTCAGTCAGGAAGCTGAACAGGAGATGACTGCAGCATTGGAGCTTGCCAAAGAAGAGGAAGCAAACAACATGGAATTTGTTGGTCTGTATGAATAACTAAAAGACCTAGAGAGGAGGGTGATGATGTAAATAAAAAACATCCAATGGGTTAAGTTGGAGACAGATGGAGGAACATACCAGTCAGAGGAACGGTTGGAGGGAGTTGGAGATATGCCAGCAAAAGAGGAGCTGACATAAGATAATATGTCAGAGGTAGAAACTGAGCAACAAATTAGTGAGCAGACTGCAGAGTTGGAGCCTACAGAAGAGTGGAAACTTAGTGCCACAAGGGGAAATGAAGACAACATGGGAGATCGAGTATATCTTCCCACTGATAAGTATGGAAAGGAGAAGGAATTGCAATAGAGAAGAATGCATAAGGAGAGACAGCCACTGGAGAAGATGGACAGGGTGATAGAAGAGATCAAGAAGTTGATGATGAGGTCAGCGGAAGTAGTCAACAAAGGGAAGTTGAGCAGAGGAAATCCTGCCATAGCAGCAGGGAAGAAACAAAAGAAGCAGCAACAACAACAACAACATAGTTGGAGAGGAGCAAGAGGACAACTATGAGGGAAAGTTTGGGATCCAGGAGGATTTCAACACTAGAGAAGAGGATCTCATGAGCAGGAGCTCATGATTTTCCTATCAGTGGAGTATGATGCAGGAGCATCTCTCCAAGTCAGCAACGTGCCAGCATTCCAGCACATCAATGCGCATTTCAAAGAAGGAGAGGCATTGACCCTCCCATTTTTTAAATTCGAAATCTGATCCTATAAGGATTTGTGTTGTAAAGTTGATAAATTCCAAGCCATACCTTTGTACAGGTAGTGGACATAGTTGCCTTAAATGGTTGATTGTAAGAAGGTCTTGGTCTCATTCATATCTAGACTTTTCATTTATGTAATGAACCATAGGAGTATGGTATCTTAACTGAGACAATGATGGCACTAAGGCGGTGGAGAGAATAAGCTCGTAGAGCCCTCTTTTGTAAATGACAGGGAAGAGAGAGATGTTTGTAGAGAGGTATTAGAAGAAGCAGAACTTAGGATAGATTTATATTAGGAGAGCCTGAGAGAACTGAGAATTTGTTGAAGTCCATTTTTTGTAAACATCTGTATAAACACACAAAGATAATACAAAAACAGTTTTTCCTACATACAATGTGTTTATGTATTTGTGTTCATTATTATGTTTTTATGTATTTCATGGTTTGAATGCGTAAAATGGTGAAGTATTGAATAATTTTCAGTTGTTTCTCTTCTTTGAGTTTTTGGGTGCAAGGAGTGCATAGGAAGAACTCTATGTTGAGTTTGGAAGAAGACAAAGTTATTGAAAAATCTATAAGGAGGAGCCCTTCAAGGTGTGCATCGAGCAAGGAGAACACTAGGAGGGCGAGAAGAATTTATTTTCAAGAAATCCTTCGAATCTGAGTTTGAGGAAATCCCAGAAATGCAAGGAGTGCGTGGGAGATCGAAATCTTTGAGGAGATCAATCTCAAAATGGATAACGCAAGGAGTGCATGGTTGACAGACTTATTCTAAGTCCTTAATCTCATAAGAGATAACGCTTTCAGAAGGACAAGCGAGACCCAGATAGTCGGGTTCACAGTAGAAATTTCAAAGGTAAAATCCTTTGAACAAAAATCTTCCAAGGAGGAAGAAATCAAAATATGAGGAGGAGGAGCGACACCAACCGTCAAATCAATTTTAGGGAGGATCCTAGACAGTTATATCAGTTTCCACTGAACAGAGGAAGCACAGAAGAGGGAAACAGCTCCCATCCATTGGATCTGAGTGCAGAGGATCAACAACCGTTAGATTTGGGGGTAAGTGCACGAGGCTTAACGTTGTGTATGCATAGGAGGGTAGACTTGCTAAAGTCCCGAAGTCCCGAATTCATTTGGGGACGTCCATCATCTGAGAGGACGTGTGGAGGAAATCCATCAAATTCGGGTGAATATGCTCCGGGATGAACGAGCGCACAGAATTTTGAAACATCCGAACCCCGAATAGTCGAAGATTCAAGGGTTGTCGATCTGCAAGGAGACAGTTGTCATCAAATATGGTATTTAGGATAGATGCACTCTGAGAGAAATGAGTGTATAGGAGTTTGAGACACCCGAAGCCCGAAGCATCGAAGAAGCTGAAGGGAAGTTTGGACCGTCATATCGAGAAAGGGTACATGGTGAATGATTGTAAACTCCGAGTGAAATCACTCTATGAGAACGCAAAGGATGAAAGTTTGAAATCGCCAAAGCCCAAACAACCGAAATAGCTCGGAGTTGTCGATCCATGAGAGGACAGGTGTCATTGGATAGTAGAGTCTGGGTAAAACGTTCGAAGGAGAACCAAACAAAGTTAAATTGAAATCTGAGATTTCCAAAGGCCGAAGTCCTGAAGCGGACAATAGTCGTTGATCTGGGTTGGACAAGTGTCACCTTATTGTGAACTTTGGAAGATCGTACTCCAGGTTATTTTTGAAGTCATGTTATGGAATGTCCCAAAGAGCTGAAGCCCGAAACTTCTGAGGGTTGTAGATCCTAAAGGAAAGAATGTGGATCATTGATCTGCAAAGGGACGCATGGAGGACAGAGACTCACTCTATTGGATAACGGTTGGATGTAGGGAGGATAGGTGTCAGAAGATCCGACACTCCGAAAGGATTCGCTCTAAAGATTTTTGTTTGTTGAAATTTGAGAAAACCGAAGGCCAAAGTCTCGAAATAATGAGAGTCGTCAATCTAGAAGGACGCGTGGCAGGTGATTTTCCATTTTAGAGAAATCTCTCCGGAAGAATGGGAAATTGAGAATTGAAACTCCTGAAGGCCGGAATCACGAAGGAGATCCTTGTTGTAGGTTCAGGGAGACATGTGGCAGCAGATCTTCCACTCCGGAAGATTTCCATACGGAGGAAGAGAAATTTTGAGAGTCAAAACTCCCAAAGGCCGGAAAGCCAGAATCAACCACAACTGTTGATTTGGAATGGAGCTATGTGTCGAAAAATCGTAGAGATCTAGAATCGTGCATGGAAGGACAAAAGGAAGGCATATAGTCGTCGTTGATTGAGAGGTAGCACCGAGAGGCAAGAAATCGATGGACGAGAAGGATTGTGGGGCCAGGACATGCTCAAACGTTAATTTTCCTTGAATGGGCTACAATTGGAACCATGATATTTCCAAGGGAATATGTGGCACTTTGTAGTGAATTGTGGGGTGAAAAGCGGGTTGGCCTAAAACCGCTCTTTCCTGTGCCCACAATCATATATTTCCACAAGGTAGTATCCCAAGGGCGTATGTAAGAAGGGGTTAGTGAAAAGGGAGCAAATGCCCAAAAATTGAAGAGCACCAGAGCATGCGGACAAAGGGTGTGGATATCATAGGACCTGTGCTTAAAGCGAAAGAGAGACCTATGTATAATTGATTTGGGTTCAATAAGGAGCCCGAAGAGTTGATTCGACTCAGAAATTAGAAAGATCCTAGACCGGGAGGTCGCAGAACCCCATGAGGGGAGGGGGGATGCATCATAGGGTTTCTAGCACAATTTAGTAGGTGAAAATCTATTCAGACAAAGACAATAACATGTGCTTGATCTCTTAGGGTTTTAAGTTAGCAATTTCATAATCTTGGAAAAATACAAAGTAAATGTACTATAACCATTCAAAGTAAAGAATAATTGCAGAAATTCACTTACATTCACCAAGAACAATCTAGCAATCAGCCTAGTTGAAGACTTTCCACCAAGAAAAATGCCAAAAACACCAATATAAGCCTCCCCCAAGAGTTGTGCACCACTTAATTTCAGCCAAAGATCCTTAAAGGAGTCGAATTTCAGACCTCACTTAGTGAGTGAATGAATGATGAAACAATAGAAGGGAAAAAACCCTTATTTATACAATCACAATGAGCTTTAATTACAAAATTAGGTCAAAAAGGCCGACATGGCGAGTTTACATGAGAAAATCCAATTTTGCATAAATTTGACAAATAAAACCCTAATTTGAGCTTTTTATGGTGACATCATGACCCTCCTAAGGTGACATTAGATTCCTTGCTGGAACGTTGGCCCTCCAAGTGGAACGTTGGGGCTTCAAACACCTCTGGAACTTCCACACGTGTCAACCAATGTTGTCCTCAAGATGGGGGCCTCAATTGGATGAATTCAAGGCTCTGAATGATGACGTCAAGGGCCAACATAAAGGTGGGAATGAAAGACCCCCCTAGGTCCATGCCTTCGAGGCTATCTCTAGTGGAATGTCCTCCTCTCTCTCTCTGGTGCAAGCCTTTGGTATATGTCTACCGTTGGCTAGGGTTTCAACATCCATCTCATGGGATTTTAGCCCTATGGAGGTCCGAGCTAATGATCTCCTCATGTGTACCTGTATGTCGGGCATGGTCCTACAATAACAAAAAGTACGCCCTCTATGGGATCATAAGCCACAGGGATCATAGCAATGCTAATCACATATAATAATCAATTTATCTAAACATGTGCATAAAAACCCCCTTTCCGAGATAAGTGCTCAAAGATGTTATGTTATTCTACAAGACAATTTTGGAGAGGGTTTCAAGACATCCTATTAGGCTAATTCTACTTATATGTGGGTTGTTTTGAGGTGAAGACCAATCTAGGTCATGTACGTGTATGAGATGGTATGGGGATGTTTGAGCAATGGGTGCAATGATGACAGGGAAATGTATGACTTACCTGTGGGTGTCTCTAAAGAGGGTGAGTTGCACCTTGTCATGAATGAAAATGTTTCCAATCCCATTCAATGCATTTTTTACCTTTTTTATCTTATATATTTTCTTTCAAGAGAGTAGTTGGGGACACTGCCCTGACATGGTGACCAATGGTGACAACGTTACCTACAAGCACTTCATGGATATGAGAAGGTTGGCTTGTGATGATACCCCATTTCTCTTAGCTATGCCACCAAGAGCCACTACCCTGCTGTGGTGACCAAATGAATGGTATTGTTATATCGTTACATTCCCATGGACCTAATACGTTGGCTCGTGATGAGATCCCCTATAATCCAACTAGGTATAGAGTTTATTTATTTTATGGGTCCCTCATTTTCCTTACTAAGAAGTTTTTTATTGCTTTCTCGACGATCCATGTGCGAAGCATCTAAAGGTTTTGTTCTTTTGACTCTTATCTTTTTCTAGCTACTTTTACCCTCTGGGCCTTTAGCTCCTTCTTCCCACAAGGCAAGGTACAACCCTTTGCTAGCTTGGCAAACCCAATGCCCGAACCAACGTAGGGGATGGATGAGAGGGAAGATGATGAAAAGTGATAAGTATGGTGGGAATGGATGATGGCCTTTCGTGAACCCACCCTGTGGAAACTCACCCCTAAGGGAAACAACTTGCTAGGACATTTTGTCATCCCCCAGGTATGGACAAGTCAAAAGGAATAAATTCCAAGCACAAGTCATGAAGAAAAAATAATTAAATGCACATATTCAAATGTTTTGAGAATCAGAATGACACATACCATGATACCCGGACTCATTACCTCATGGAGCAAGACCCACTTTTGTTGGTGCTGAAGGACTAGGTTGATGGGATGGATGTTTTTGTTGCTGATAGGATGGAGGTGTTGAAGAAGAAATATGAGCCCTCCAGGGCTAGCCTCAAGTCAATATGGCTCTCGGTAGTCCATGTCTAGGACTTGTGGGCCTCGAGACATACTCTCCTTAGTTATTCCTAGGCTAGGGAATAACAATGATCATTATTGTCATTCTTTCCTTGAATCTCTCGGAAGTAGCATTCATACCATATGAAATCAATAAGGTTCTATTATGAAAGTACATGTAGTTCAGTGGTAGAGTAGATTTTGTGGAAAATTATATAAATGTGAATAGGTTAGTCCACCTAAGCATGGCATTGAATATGATCGAAAATCAAATAGCTTATCAAAACTGGCAAGTGGAACATGAATACAATATCTATAACCAGTCTAATCAAGAATTAGGGTGTAGTGCTAATGTATCTAGAAGTTAAATATCTGTGAAAATTAGAAAAAATTAGGAATATTAAAAAAATTATTTGACATATACCGATAAACATATCCGAACTTAAGTTGGCATAGTCAAACCAAACCTTCATAACGTTCTACTATTGAGTCCGGACATCCAAAGTGTGATATTTCAACTATAATGTGTAGGGCTACAGATGCCAACCATCAAAATCGTTCTGCCGATAAAGATACAATGGAAGAAGATTCATTTTCATCATCATCCTATGGTACCAGAAGATTCATTGTCGTCGTCATCATCTGGGCTGATAATAATGGTGTGTGCTATCTATGTTACATTGGTGGCAACACTCTTATCACTGTGCAAATCCCAGGTCTATTTCATTGACCGCCAACAACAGAAGGAAGAAATCAAGCATAATATACGAGATAGAGGTAGTTATAAGTGCATCTATGTTCTTTGGATGTTTAGAGGTTCAAATAGCTATTTATATTTAGGAATTGCAACCTTAAACTAACAACGATCAACGTTGCAAATATGATGAATACAGCAAGTGCGTTCATGCTTCAACTGTTGAGCTCAGCCAGGAGCGGGGACCGTTGATTCTTGAAACCTTCGGGGGTTTGACACTTCCACATATGTATTTTCAACTTAATATATTTAATTTTAAAATTTTGAGATTATTTGGATACATCTATTCATGATATACACCATCTTACCGAACCGCACTTGAAGAAACTGAGAGAAAATAATCCTATCAATGGCAAGGATTTGAAATCTTTGTAGAAATGTCTAAATTTCAAAAACCAACCATTAAGCCAACATTTAACTCAGTTGACATGAGCCATAGAATTATATGCTATTTAATATTAAATCGTTGTATTGTTTCATGTGAGTGGGATGGCTACCATGATTATGCTTGTGCCTATGCCCAAACATAATGATATCTCTCGATTTCCTCTAAAGCTGTTCCCAAACAGACCCACGGCCCTTGATTTCCTCTGGTTCTTAGAAAATCTATTTATAACATGCTACTAAAATCCTACCTAATTGTGGACTTGTCGAAAAATCCTCTATTACGTATTCATGGACTATATCACCTTCATAATGAATTCTCCTACATTATGTTGTCTACTCCCAAATGGATAAATAGAAGTGCAAGTCTAATAGTAAAATGGATAAATAGAAATGCAAGTCTAGTACTGAAATTCCAGATTCAATACTAAACAAGTGTAACGTGTGGGAAAACTAAACAAGTATAACGTGTAGGACAACTATTTCTAGCCAAAAACAGAGCATCAAAGAACAAATACAAAGAGATAGCAAATATAACCATTAATTTAGTTGTTTGAATAATTGAATTTTGCTTAACTTTACATTGTGTATTCACATCAACCTGTTCAAGTATTAGCTGAAGTTTGCTTCCAAAGTGTGAACCACGAAGCAACGTTCTAAGCGGCAATATCCGTTAAACCTCAGCAAAATTCATGTGCAGGAAGACACCATTTCAGATACTAAGACCACCGAAAAGGACCGGATTTATTCTACATTTAAACCCTCTCCCAGAGCATTCAAAATTCTGGAAGCTTCATGAAGTGAAATATAAACAAATGAAATATATCACAATTCTGGAGCTGCAGTTAAATGACAAGCGTCTGCCAGTATGCCCTAAACTAGGATTGAACTGGTATGAATACCCTAAACCATGTGCTAATTGGATAGATATAGAATGCTAATAGAGAATAGTTAGGAGAGATGGGGTCTGGGCCTCACTCCATCACTGGAGGACCCAGAGACCCAGGGTTATGAAAATATCTCCCTTTGAGAGTAGAGGAATCGATCTTGAAACTGCTGCTGTATAGCAAAGCAAGAGCAGTCACAGTGAAGCCGGTGAATTGCTGAGTTGAAAAATTCGGTGGAATTTCCTGCATTTGAATTATGCCATATGTAGGAATATGTACTCGAAGTATGCCATCTGCATTCGAAGTATGGCATTGATGGTTTCACGGGCTGAGGAAAATGCGCACTGAGAGGGCGAAATCCAGTCGAGTGTCTGTCGAATTTTGCAAGGCAGGTGTTATGGAGCGTGCTGCCGTAGGTTGTCACCAAGAAGCCAGCCACGGGAAGCCCTATTTGGTAAAGCTAGTAAATACCCAAATTTCCATTTATTTCTGCTTTTAAAACTTCTATGAAAAATGGTTGCCCGTCTTTTATGCAAAGATTTCTTAGTTGGTGAGATTCAAAAACCGAGCCTTTTCGCAATGATTGGAAATCATTGTATGTCTCAGGCTATTATACATGTAAAGGATTGGAAATCGATTATATATATTCAAAAGGATGGGAAATCATTATAAGGAGGAATTAAAATTGAGTTGAATTATATGCCATTGGATGTATTTGGATATATACAGATTATTACTACTAAAGTGCCAGAGATATTAATGTTCCTTTAAAAATTTGAAAATATGTTGATAAAGGGTTTATGAGAATTTAATTTTTACATCTCTTGGAATTTGAAATATAAAATGGTATTGAGCTTAGCTAATTTAATAGGGATGTTTGTTAGAATTAGCTACTTTAACAAATGACAAGAGAATATGGAAATCGGAGACAAAGGTAAATTCAAGATTCAAGAGGAAAACTTATGGTGATGAGATTTATTTTGGCATTTATTAAGAAAGTTGCAAAGAGTGAAACAAGTTTAGTGAATGGCAAAGCAGATTCTAGAGAGAGAGTCCATATCAGTGAATCAAAGAAGAAGATTGCACTAAAGAAGAGTTGTCATGGAGCGAATAGTCTACAAAAAAGAAAATTGAAGCTTCCATGGAGAAGAAGTTGCAATACAAGAGTATTGTCTCTTCTATTGTTGAAGAGGAAGTATCGTTGACGCTGAGCCATTTTATGGACAACGTTTCTGCATTATTGAGCAGTAAAAATTGCATGCAGAAAAACTCACCCAGAGAAAGAAAGGAAACTAAAAATCCGCAAAGAAGAAAGATGGGCAGAGACATAAAGAAAGAGTGGAGAAGAGAATACAAAATACAACTAAATTTTCTGTTAAATTTTTTGGTTTTTTCATTCACGAGAAAATATAAGAAGGAATGAATTGTTGTAATTCGAGGGGTGCATGTTCGGTTGTACCCGACACCCCATTAGACACTCCACTAAGTTTTTTGGTCTCATTTGTAAGAAGTTATGAGCTTTGCTACATGCAAGTTTTGTTCCCAATGTTCAGTAAGCCCTGATTGAATCGGACTTACATAGGTCAATATGTGATCATGTAGCATGTATCCTTGGTTTAGAGAAGAATGAAATGCTGGCCATGATACATCACAACTATCCTTGGTTTTGAGCAGCTTGAGTCAAGTGGCGGAATGTGGTATTAAGTCCACTTTGATAGAGGAATGTGGTATTGAGTCCACTTTGGTAGATACTAGGGTGTCTACTCATATTCTAACTTGATGATTGTATCAAAGAATTTGAATCTTCGATTTATAGGGGAAATGTGAGATATTGATCTCAGAGTTGGTTAGGACCAAGTTTTGTTTAAGGGGGAGTGTGAAGTCTAGTGAATTGGTAGCCGGTGATAGTGATAGTTTTTCACATATGTAATTAAGGGGGAGTGTTAAGGAAAATACCTAATTACATCCTTAACTAATTAATTAGTTAGTTTACCGTTACAAGAGTCGGTAACTCCGTAACTTCTTGTAACCATATTGAATAACTATACATGTTCATATTAATAGAATACACATCAATAGTGTAGTGTGTTGCATCAAATTTATCTATGCTTAACCTTTTCAATAATAACTGTATTATCAATTCATAGATTCCTTAGCGTACATGCTTGGATCAAAGTTTCAAACCCTCTTTTCAATTGAAAAGTGAACCCTTCTCGTTCGGATGTATTATAATAAGCCAATGGAATGCACCTTTTTTTGATGTAATGCTATAAAACTAAAACCGTGTAGAGAATTTGAATTACTAGAATGAAAACTTTACGTTCAAGTAACTTATAGAATCCTTAAACGATAGGTTCAAACTGATTATTTAGAACTATACCTAAACTTTCGTCTACATACAATATTAAACCTTGGTGGTTTGACATGGTACCAAGGGTTGAAGTCTTGAAAAATTAAGTCAAAGTTGAATTAACCACCAAAATTCACTAGTATGATGTTATTAAATTTGTCTAGTTTTTAGGAATAAAGAAATAAAAATAATAATAATATATCTACACTTACACATAAATCACATGATATTTACTTTGGAAAACCTTTATAAATATATCATCTCGTTGTTAAACCCAACCAACCTCATGGTCCTAGCCAAGTAAGCTCACCAGCCTTTTTAAAATTAAGAGCTTGTGTAATATCTGGCTTAGAGTATCCTGCTTAGAGCTAGATAGGGGTATCATGAATTTCTAGGCCATTAAATTATTTTTTTTAGAATTCATTCCACCAAACATATAACTAACAAAACTAGGTACACATTGAAAGAAGAGAATCATGGATTATTTTATTATGAAATGAAATCTCAATACAATAACCCAATGGCTGCTATGGAAAATAGAAAACATTCAATACAAACCAAAAACCTAGGATCATGTCATGGTCTCCCCAAAAAATGAGATCAAGCCCTCCAAGTGCCACAACCTCTCCCACCAAATCCCCACGATCCAAAGTTAAAAAAACACAAGATGAAGTGCCAATGAAGACCTGGGTAGACCCGGGTTGGATCTTCCTCCTTGTCTAACTAGGGTGGATGGTTTCACCACCAAAGCCAAACTCCAATGAAATAGTTTTTCCAAAACCCTAATGAAAACCCTCGCTCAATGAGCACTCCAGAAGAAAATGATCCAAAACTAATATGCCCAAATGACTTGATTTGCCTCTCCTTTTAAAGGCCCTATGGGTATTTATAAGGAGATCTAACCCACCTTCTCAAAGCTTCTAGAAGAGCATTTTATTTAATAAAATGAATTTATAAGGTTATTTTGATTAACTCACTTAAAATTGAATAATAATTAATTAAACATTAGTTTCCAAATTTAACTTTAGCAACATAATGAAATAATTAATTAAATAAATAAAAATTTCTAAACTTGTCAAAAAAAGGGGACATTACAAATCCTCTTTCCCCAAGATTGGTTGTCCTCAAGAAATTGTATCGCAATCTAACGCTCCATCGATTGAATCTGTCTAAAAATGATACCTAGATCCAAAACCATCCTAGAAAATGTGGAGCATCCCCCACTCATAGCAAAAATCTGCGAGGTGTTATCACAAGATCATGTGTGACTGTCCCTGATCAACCAAGCGATAATAAGTTGTATGAACTCAATAAAGTCTTGATAAGACCACTCATCCCCACAACTAAATCTATGTAGACCAACCATCCCATCAATGTCGATTGTCAAGTTCTTAACCACTAAAATCCCAGAGTCCCATCTCAATATCAAAGATGTGCCACCATGTTGGCATTGCACCACTCTGATCAGAATCATCTGATCACCATGCTCATATTTCAATATAATCTCATAAAACTCCCTATCATGGACCATACATAATGAAGGCATCTTAGTGCAGTCAATGTCTATCAATCCTTGACTATCCTTGATCTTGAATATCGCAAAGGAAAAGCTAAAATCCACAACTTCCCTCGCTCCATCCTTAATATGATGCAGAAACAATAAATCGCCATTATGAATGCCCGTATCCCACCACCACATTGGAAGTCCATTGCTTCCAATGTCTATTGTTACAACCTTTGAGCATTGGTCTAGTTGAGTATGAGACTCTCCATGTGTGATATGCTCATGGATCACAAAGTTCAGTTGGATGAACTTTTTCACTACCACCAAGTTACCTATCTCACCTGAATTACTCAGGTGAACCTCTCAAGTCTCATTGTGTATAATGGAAACATAAAACATCAACAATAGATGCCTTTTCCACTTCTTGCAAAATTGGACAACAACTAATGTGTTGGTCATCCCCAAGGGTATGACAAAGATCCCCTGATAATACCTGAGAACAACCCTATAAGTATCTTTCTCCATGGAAATCATTTGTCGATATCCTCAATGAATGTCACTCATTGAGAGATGTATGACTCTCTAAATCTCACTCATCCACTCTTTGATCCTAGATATCCTTAGCACAACGGTATGCTCGGTATCTGTATCAGGAGGTCTCCCTGAAGGAAACACCCTGAAGCTCCACCGTACATGACCTTGTGTCAACGAGGACTCATGTATTCCCCTGCACATCATCATGTCCTCTTCCACCATCTGGTATCATGTATGCATTACTGGACCCAACACTCTACTTATGATTATTGAGCCTATATCCTAGAGTGTGTCCTTATATGTCATGTATCTTTCCACCCAATCTGGGGACTCATATACTTCCTCGTGGCCTAATCACCGAGAAGGTTGGTCAACTATCTCCCCCATATCTAAGCCCTGAGACTCTAATGTTTTATCCAAAATAAAGGGATCAGGATCCCCATAATGCCAAATGGAAGCACATTCCAAACTCCCCTGGAGTACCTGCAACTCAGAAGCCTCCTCCTCTAGACTCATTATACGAGTCCCCTCCCTCTCATCATACATAAAACTCATAAGCTCTATTTCCTAGCCATCGAACCTGATGAAATATCCTCTATAGGTGGTGAAGAGCGTGCCAAGATAAATTGATAATGTAGCTCCTCAACCTCTCTTTCCTTGTCCTCGATAAAATTGAGAACAAGGTCCCTATCCATAAACAACTACAAGTAGTTTGACTTTATCTTCTCTAGTGCTTCCTTTATGATGTGTAGTTGAGTAATAGTGAATCCATTCTCGATTCCACTACATCTCTCCTCTATTTGAGCTCTCCACAAAATCTCCTCAAGTAATCTACTAGCTCTATCTGTCTCGGTCAACACATGTGTAATTCGATCCTCAGTCACTAACAAAAGATCCTCCAAATCATGCCATGCTAAAGACCTTTGCCCATTTGCTTCCAAATGATTTGGATTGTCATCTATAAAAGTGTTCCCCTCATCACTTGAGACACTATGTGATATTATGCTATGTTGGGTATCATGTGAGCTACCCTCCATGCATGACTCTTATAAAAATTGATTCATGTCCCAGGGAAATCTCTCAAACACCCATCCTCTATCATATGTGGATACCATCATGCCCATATCATCATAGGAATCATAAACATGGTATGGTGTTGAGTGATCATAGTTAGGTGCTAGCACACCCTCAACATCACAAGAATCCTCAACATGGGTGTATTCAATCTATTCAACATCCGTGTTGATGTCAGGGTCTTTGAAGTCATCATAAGATGTTTCCCCCTCATCCTTCGTGCTTGTGATAAATCCTTCCATCATACTATCCTCATTATAGACCATTGCTTGTTCCCTTTCTATGCTCACATCCACATCTTGACTATATGTGTGCACCTCCAACCAATCCACCTGTGGTTCTGGTGAACCTCCCTCATGCAATGATTTTTTGGCTTCATATATATCTTTCGATATTTTTCCCTTCATCTTGAGCCACTCTGGATTCTCTAACAAGGTTTCCATATTTTTCTGATATTCTTGCATCAGTTGTAAAAGTTATTCCTTAAGTTCTTCAGGGGTTTTCGTCTTCCTCAAAATCAATTTAATCTAAGGTAGTTCGTTCAAACAAGTTTCACATGTGCATTCTAACAAGCAACAAAAGTGTTGAAACAAATATGTTGTTACAACGGATAAACAAACCATCAACTAGTTGCCTAGTGTAGCCTTCCAGCGCACTGTAATAACCCTTACTAATTTTGCACTGTAATAACCCTTACTATTTTTTATTTTTTTTCCTCAGTTTAATAATGTCAACATTTAGACAAACAATTCATGAATAGACACTCTACCAAGCAATTCTTGGATATTTACAAATCCCTGCTACTAGTAGTAATAATATACTAATATCAAGGCACAGAAGGTTCCAAATTTTTGTTGTGAAATAATAGACCGTGCACAGTGTATATATCTACTCAGCACCACAAATTCCCTTTGGTACAGGTATTCTCAACCAACAAATGAAAATTTGTGTCCCAATAATAAAAATAACCGACCCTACAACAAGAAAGACACTACCAGCCTTAGAAACATAGCTCCCAAATGAAGAAATTTGCCCAACAACAAATTGTTTTAGTCTTAGAAGGAAAATTCAACCCCAGGAGAGATGTATTCGACCCCTACAAGGTACAACAAAGCCTAGAGATGAGAGAATCTCTATCCTTCAAGAAAAATCGGCCTCTAATGGCTAAGACTCGTCTCTAGCAGCTTCAAACTCTACCAGCAAGTGTACTCGACTCTCGTATAGATAGGAAACTTGGCACCAATGCCAAAATCCACCCCTGTAATTCTTAACTCGTCCCCACACAAAATATTTCACCCCAATATGACTAACTTGACCTATGATGGCTAAGAACTCGCCCCCACACAAAATATTTCGCCCCAATATGACTAACTCGACCTCTGATGGCTAAGAAATTGCCCATTCAAGAAAGAATAGGCCCCATAAATGTAGAAATCGGCTCCTTCAACTTTAAGGGAACAACCACTTACTAGCTCGACCTGTAACTCGGTCTGAGAGAAGGGAACATGACTTTATCAAACATAAAACTGGGCTAGGTTAACAAACTCTCCCTGCACATGAAAGAGAATGTGCCCTCTTCTTAATAGGTAGGGCTTGACCCTCTCCTTGACCCACGACCTGGATGATGGAAGACAACTCCCTTACGACCTCTCCTACTTGTTGATCTGCTAAAAACATGAATGGCTTGTACGAAACCCCCTCGTCCAGCTACAACACGGCTCTGTGATTGGGGGTCGACCTCTCTTCTAAGTATATGACCTAGTAAAATAAGGTTCACGACCTTCTTCTTGTCCGCCCAGATCCTCCAACTCGTATCAAGTTGTTAAATAGCAAATCTGACCCTCACAAAGGCTCTCCAACCTCCTCTTATGGTTCATACCTGCAACAATTTGAGAGATTGGTCTCCCTAAATGTGAATGGTGGCCCAACAAAATAAATATGACATGTATGCTTCCATAGTTTGGCCCTTGCATAAGGAAATTGGGCTTGCAAGATCAATCTTGATCTCTCGAGCCAATAAAATTAAACCCTCATATTTGGACTGAAGGGATCTCACCTTAAGCCTGAAGTAAATTAATAATCTTCACAAGTGAAAGACCTATATTTTCGTTCTTATGACCCACAACTGTCGAGCATCATGCTTTGATTGCACTGTAATATCCCACTTAGAGCCAGATAGGAATACCATGAATTTCTAGGCCATTAAATTATTTTTTTAGCATTCATTCCACTGAAGACATTTCATCAAACATATAACTAACAAAACAATGTACACATGGAACATAACAGAATCATGGATTATTTTATTATGAAATGGAATCTAGATACAATAACCCAATGGATGCTATGAAATATAGAAAAAACGCAATACAAACCAAAAACCTAGGATCATGTCATGGTCTCCTCAAAAGATGAGATCAAACCTTCCAAGTGCCACAACCTCTCCCAACAAATCCTCACGATCTAAACTTAAAAAAACACAAGATGAAGCATCAATGAAGACACGGGTTGAATCTTCCTCTTTGTTTAACTAGGGTGGATAGTTTCACCACTGAAGCCAAACTCCAATGAAAGGGTTTTTCC
Organism: Picea engelmannii; assembly: GCA_009831015.1. Lineage (NCBI taxonomy): Eukaryota > Viridiplantae > Streptophyta > Pinopsida > Pinales > Pinaceae > Picea > Picea engelmannii. The sequence goes on along the minus strand of ML798367.1, from coordinate 22,787 downwards.
AAAACCCTAACGAAAACACTACACAAGAAAATGATCCAAATCCAATATGCCCAAATGACTTGCTCACCTCTCCTTTTAAAGACGTGGATATTTAGCTTGAAACCACTAATGTTTACGTGACAACTTTGACTCTTTCAAAGAGACAAGTTTAACCTAACATTCCTCCCTTTAAACTTGAGCTTTCCCATGAGAAAATCTAGCCAAACCTCCCTCCTCATGCTCCCACTATCACGTAGAAATACCCATACCTAACCAAGTCTTAAGTAGTATGTCCATTTACATTCAACTTCATTAAAATTTTAATTATACTTCTTACATTTTTTGAACTCCACCCACTTCTTACATTTTCTGAAAGATCTTTTCAACGTGGCTACATACTCTTGCTCTCCATGTTCCAACCTTTACACAAAACCCTCACACTTAAGCCCAATGCCATAAGAAACCTCTCACCATTCAAAATTAGTCTATCCCAAGGTAAGGTTTCACCCATGATGGACTCTTTTTATTTTGAAACTACGTCGTTTCCCTCTTTGGGCTACAAGATTCAACTCCACCATCAATACCAACCTGCTAAACCCTTCCTCCTCTCCACCTATGAATAAGATTAAATCTTTTCCAACATTGCTATAGATGATGCATCATGAACAAGAACTGCTTCCTAAACATCCCCTTAACGCCAAACCCTTCCTCCTCTCCACCTATGGTGAAGATTAAATATTTTGCAACATTGTTATAGATGACGCATCATGAGCGATAACTGCTTCCCAAGCATCCCCTTAGCGCTAATGGCACTACACACATTCAGTATTCTAATTGAGAAACCAACTCAACTCTCCATAGCATGCTCCTCTATGTGCTCTTCGTCCACCAGAAACTCTTACACATGTTGCCTCATTCGCAATTGCATGGTCAACACCATGCGACAGTTAATGCCAGCCACTGATATCCACGACCTTCTTAAAATTCAAAGCTTTCTTTCCAAATATGTTGCGCACTGACCTCGTTTCAAATCCGATGATCTCCAAAATCGAGAAAATTGACGTGCTTCCTGCTCTTCGAGGGCGTCTGCCTGGTCTTCCTCCTACCCATCTCGTTGGTTTCCATAGCCATCATGGTCTACACCGTGACTTGCATCTACACAGGCAAGCAGATCTACAGAGTCGTCAATGTTTGAGTGGTACATAGTCGTCATGTAGATCTACATGACGGTGGTAGATGCCATCAGATCCACACATTCTCTTAGTGGATCTATCGTCAATCCAACTGAGATGCTAGGCCTCGGACCCTTGGCGCACAGGTCATGTAAGTTGAAAAACCCTCGCAGTTACTATTACCACCGCTGCCACTGCCGAGAACTGTACCAAGTACCTCGCTACCCAGTATAATGAATTCTGTGTGATTGATCTTCACACCCAACACACTTCTAGCATCATCAATGTCTTCCACATTCATTCATCTCATCTCATTGGAGATGGTTCTCGTTCTGTTCATGGTTTTCTATGTCAAACCATTTTCTTTGGAGCCATACCACGACTCGAATTGCATGATAGTTTCATGCAACAGATTGACATCTTGTTAGCAAATAACATAACAACATGCACACACAAATTAAACAAGATTATCATACACAAGATTATTTTCTAAATTTTTTATAAGAAAAATCTAGCTAAATTTTTGAACATCTTTGTCCCTTCCAAGTGAGTCTTGACTGGTCAACTTGACAAATTACAATGGAGTATCACCAATCTTTCAAAACATTTCATTACATGTAATCCTTGAATTCTAAAACCATATATTCTAAACCAATACTCTTAACCTAATAACTTTAAGTCTTTCACCAAATCAAAATTAACTTGTAATCAGCCTCTAAAAACTCTATTATATATTGATAAATAAAATTAAAAACTATTGATAAATAAAATTATGCCAAAAAAACTAAATTATATATTGATAAATAAAATTAAAAACTATTGATAAATAAAATTATGCCATATTGCTTTCTAGTTGTCTCCATAAAATTAGTTAAAGAATTTATTTCCTTAGAGAGATAGTTACTCAAGGATACCCGTAAAAGTGCATTATGTTCGCCACGCAAGCATTTAGATAATTAACTCTACAAATTTATTTATATTTAATTTTAGAAGTGTAACACATTAATATATTTGTATTTTAAAATGATTACATCGAGGTTCCTTTTAGATATTTAACTTTACAATTGTTTTTTCAATTATTTTCAAAGTGTGATAAGTTAATGTATTTGTATTTAAAAATTGTTAATAGGTTAGAAATAATTATTAACATTTTCATGGGTTTTGATCAAAACAATATTAGATATGGGTTCTTTCACTCATGATAACTATTTTATCATTGTTATGGAAATGACAATTGATTAATTTGGAGGATGGGCTACTAGTTCTAACTTATAGCAATGATGTATCTATTTCATTCTTATTTTTCGAACAAACTTTAAAAAAAAATTCGGTTCATTTTTATGTTATGTTTTTATTGTGATATCCACCACGTTTTTGTGTTTTAAAGGGTTTGATTTTAAATATGAATATATTTTATCAAGTGTAATAGTAGTTGTTATTATAAAGTTTCAAAATTGTGTAGTATTTTTGGATGGTAAAATAATTGTTATATTGAAGCTAATGATGGTTTTTTATGATGAGTTAGTGACAATGTAAATCTGGAAAAACAATAATGAGTTAACTTGGAGGGATTATTCAAGGTACTTTAACAATAAATTTGAATATGGTGTAAGAATATGAAATGTGAGAAATTGAATTAGCTTTTCAAATATACAACTTTACTTATATAAATTGTGAATAACTATATCAAATTTGTTTTTTTCCTAATAGTGGTCTCTTATTTTTCCAACAAAATATAAGATATATGTTTTTGTTCAGGTGTTGAGCACCTTAATAATGAAATTTCGTTTCAAAAAATTACATATGTAGAGAACCCGTTTTTTCTTGTGGTGTGTAATTTTTGGAAATTTATAATATTAATTTTATATATTTTTAAAAATTATCAAAATCAACATATCCCTAAAATTACAACATCTTTTGTTCATAGGGTATTAACATGATCAAAACAAATAATTTTTTTTATGTCATAGATATCTCTATCTTTTAGTACCGCATATAACTCATTCGAGAAATGGTTAAGCTTAGAAAAATTTATAGAAGAAATAAGAGAGGTGTGTATTCTAGGATTTTGAAACATGTCAAGAAAAAAATAGATTAAAAATAGTAAATATTATTAATCTAAAAAAAATTGTATATTTGGAATCTGCACAACCAACTTGAGTAAACCAACTCAACAAACTGTATGCTAGAGTTATCACTCCCACCTGAAAAAAATTGAAAATGAAATAACCTGCGCATGCTAAGCACACTTGTGTTACTAAAGCACACACAAATTCCTAAAACGCGTGCACATTATTAGCAACATGAATGTGCATGCGTTCAGGTTAACATAAATCAATTATCTCTTTCTTTCTCTCTATCTCTCTCTCTACCCCTCTCTCCCTCCCTCCCTTCATCTTCCTTTCTTTCTCTCCAACCTCACTCTCCCTATCCCTTACTCTCTCTCTCTCCCCACTCTCTCTCCATATCCCTCTCTCTCTTCCACCTCTTCCCCTCTCTCCTTGTGTCCCTCTTCACCCCCTCTCTCTCCATCATTGTTCCCCCCTTGATCTCTCTCTAACCCACTAACTCTCTTCATATTCTCTACACA
>ML798366.1:312462-323388 GCA_009831015.1 Picea engelmannii | reverse complement strand
GTAGGATTCCAGTGCATCAGATACATTTACATGGAAAAATGATTCACTATGGTACAAAGATCGTTTATATTTATGTAATAACTCCCAACTCAAACAAAAGGTACTATTGGAATTGCACACCTCTCCAGTAGGAGGGCACTCGGCATTTTTGAAAACCTACCATAGAGTCAAGAAGGATTTTTTTGGGGATGGCCTTAAAACTAATGTTCAAAGGTTTGTGGTAGAATGTTTGGTTTGCCAACAAAATAAGGTGGAAACAATTAAGACCCCATTTCTTTTACAACCATTAGCCATCCCAAGTCAGCGTTGGGAGGAGGTTTCCATGGATTTCATAATAGGGTTATCAAAGTCTGAAGGAAAGAGTGTCATCATGGTGATTGTTGATAGACTAACCAAGTACGCACACTTTTGTGCACTCTCTCATCCCTTCAAAACTAGTACAGTTGCCACCGCATTAATGGAGATAGTTCAAAAGCTACATGGCAACCCAAAGATTATTGCAAGTGACAAAGATCCCATCTTCACTGGACATTTTTGGACAGAATTATTTTCTTATTTGGGTACTCAATTGGCACATAGCTCATCCTATCATCCTCAATCTGATGGACAAACCGAGATAGTGAACAAATGTCTAGAAGGCTACCTTTGTTGCTTTGTCTCTGATAAACAAACACAATGGTTCAAATGGTTACCCTTGGCAGAATGGTGGTATAACACTTCTTTTCATATTGCAACAAAAATGACACCATTTATGGCACTCTATGGATACCACCCTCCTTCCATCACTTCTCCTCTAAAAGACAAATCTAAGGTTCAATCAGTGGAAGATCACATTGAGCATCAACAACAAGTTCTCCAAATCTTAAAGGACAACATGACCATGGCACAAAATCGCATGAAACAACAAGCAGACCAACATCGTAGTGAAATAAGTTTTGAAGTAGGGGATTGGGTTTTTTTAAGACTATAACCATATAAACATATGTCCCTCAAGCAAGCCAAGAAGGATAATAAATTATCACCATAGTACTATGGCCCTTATAAGGTGTTGCAAAAGATTGGTACTATGGCATACAAATTGGAGTTTCCTGCATCTTTATGAGTACACCCAGTTTTCCATGTTTTATGCTTAAATAAGGTTATAGGCGACAAGATCCCAGTTCAAAATGTATTGCCAGAACTTGACGAGGAAGGAAAAATAATATTGGATCCTAAAGCCATCACTGACACAAGAATTCGTCAGCTAAGGAATAGATCCATTTCAGAGTATCTCATTAAATGGAGGAAACTATCAACTGAAGATTCCACTTGGGAAGATGAGTCTTTTATACAGAAGCATTCAGAGTTACTCAAGCGTTGCGGACAACACTTGTCTCAAGGGGAGGGGCATGTTAAGCCCTAATATTGGATCATTACCCCTTAATTGGTCCATATTACATTAGTAATGTTATTTTATTTATGTCGGCTTTATTCCATTAGTTGTAATTATACCTCATAGTCTCCTATATATACCAAGGAGACATTTTCATTTGGAATCATCTTGTACTTGAACATTTTTGTGGGGTAAAAGGAGGTTTCCCCCTCGAAGAGGATTATTATCTGAAATTATCTATTTTTCAAGGCATTGAGTACTTATTCTGAGGTTTTTCTATGCTATATTGATATTTGGTTCTTAACATATAATTTAACATTTTTGGAGCATGCATAGGCTAAAAGAAAATGGATTGCTTCCATTCTGTCAACTGGGGTGAATGTCTCTTCAAAGTCGATTCCCTCAATCTATGCATATCCTTTACATACCAATCTAGATTTGTTCCTTGTAACATGTCCATGTTCATTCAATTTATTCCTAAAAACCCATTTTGTGTCGATCGCATTCTTATTCTTTGGTCTTGGAACCAATTCCCAAGTGTCATTTTTCTCTATTTGATCAAATTCTTCATCTATGGCCTTATTCCAAAATTCATCTTTGTTGGCTTCTTTAAAATAATTTGGTTCAATTGTAGATAAGAGTGCTAGGTGTGTTTGTTCTGGTGAACGGATTTTTCTTCTAGTCTCAACTCCTACATCTTTTTTTCCAATAATCTGATCTGAAGGATGATTCTTCTGTACTCATTTGTTAGGTGTCTTTGGAGATACTTGTTGAACTTTCCCTTCTTCTTCTGTCAGATTTTCTTCATCTTCCTCTTCCTCTTCTACTTCTTTTTCATCTTCTTCTTTGAAAAGTTGTTCCATTGATTTGTTTTCTTCTTCCTTTGATTCCATTCTGCCTATTTCATCAATTATTACGTTGATGCTTTCCACAACTTTGTTTAATCTTAGATTGTAACACTTGTATGTTTTCATTGTACTTGATTAACCAACAAGTATTCATTTGCCCACAGGAGATTCAAAATTTCTCATTCTACCATCTTCTCTTTTGATGTAACATTTGTTTCCAAAAACTCTGAAGTGCTTCACATTTGTTGGTTTTCATTTCCATAGCTCGTAGGGAGTTTTATCAGTATTGTTTATGAGCATTACTTTGTTTTGAATGTAAACTGTTGTATGCATTGCCTGTGTCCAAAAAATATATGTCAATTTTCAATCCATTATCATTGTTCGAGCCATTTCTTGTACTATCCTGTTCTTTCTTTCAACAACTCCATTCTGTTGAGGTGTCCTAGAGATGGAGAATTTCCTTTTTATTCCATGATTGTTTCAGTAGTCCATAAATTCCTTTGAGGTGAATTCTCCTATTATCCAATCTTAAGCATTTGATTCTTGAATCCATCTCATTTTCAACCATTTCCTTGTAGATCTTGAAATTTTCAAAAGCTTATGACTTGTTCTTGAGAAAGCAAACTGCAATCATTATTGTATAATCATCAATTAATAACATAAAGTATCTCTCACATTTTAAGCATTTTGTTGTAGTTGGTCCAACTAGATCAGTATGCACAATTTCCAATGGTTTTTTTGTTGAATATTCCTTTGATTTGAACCTGGTCTTTGTTTGCTTTCCTTGTTGGAAATGCTTACATAAAGTGTTGGTTGGTTTCGTGATCTAGGGAATTTCTCTGACTGCTTCTCTTTTGCTGACTTTGACAAGATTATCAAAATGCATGTGATCCATTGTTGTAGGAAAATCTCCCTGCGGACAGGTAGATATCCTCTTGAGAGCTAGACTCTTAACTCTTAAGACAGAAGGTGCTTAACATGGACACTGACTTCCTTTTAGATCTAGATAAACTAATGTGTGAGGAGGAAGGAGAAAAGAAGTACCTTTTTACTGGTGTTTTTCCCTGCACAGTCTGAGTTGAGCTCCAATCTTAAACTCCTCGATAAGCCCTATAGAAAAACAAAAATACAACCAGCTTCCTACTCTACTGAGATTAGCTCGAAATAGATCTATCTATTAGAGACAAATTCATGTGAGATCAAACATAGACTTGAAAGAAACAGACCAAGCATATTATATTAATGAGAACAACAATGAAGAAAACTTACAACCATAGATGTGAGTAAAACAACTTCATCAAGTTCCCCTTGTCCAAACCCTTGCTTAAACAGTCCACACACAGAATGTTGGTGTTCCAATACCACTCATGAGATCATAAGTTTGGTATAATTCTCAATCTCCATTCCGCCTCTTCCATGGAAATCCCTCATTATATAATATTTGGAGACTTAACCACCATGGAGAGAATCTCTCATCAGATCCACTAAGAAATGGATCTTTAAGATATTTAGGGAGAAAATATCTCTTAAGGATTTTGGGGAGGAAATATCTCTTAAGGATTTTATGGAGGAAATATTTCAACCATCTATGAGATCCTCCACCTTCCCTAAAAAATAGGAAACCAAATGCGAGGTGGATCATCACACTTAATTACTTTCTTTTTCATGGATATTAATAATAATTCATGTGCACTTGATTCTCTCACTTAATCAATTTATTTTCCATGAATATTAATAATAATTCATGTGTACTTAGTATTTATTTGCCTTCATGTAATATATCCCTCCTCCACATTGACTAGGGATTGTGACATAGATTATTCCATGGTGTCAAGGTGTATGCGACACTTATACGAAACTTTACGACACTTAGGGCGAGGTACCTAGGTGTGCAAATTTCATGTGTAACAGAATGCCCCCTAAAGTGTGAGGTCATAAGAGAGAATGATGGACGAAACACTTTACAAATATTTAAAGCAAGGGTGTGGACTCAGAGAACCTGATAGAAGCTACACACAAACATCCAACAAATATTATGACATGTTTCAAACCCAAGGCAGGCATACCTATGCTTGGGTGATAAAGACTTGCAAGATATGGCTGCCATAAAATACACTACGGATCCATGATTATATTGACAAAATGGTATAGCCACTAAAAATAAACTGTGGATCTATACTCCCATGACTTGAACTGATCATAGCCATGAAGAATACACAGTGGATCTACGAAATGACAAGACATAGCCACGACCAATACAAAGTGGATCTATGTGACAATATATGTGTCATTGTTCAAGAGAAACTCCATTACAACCTGGGAAAAGTACATATCAGAGTGATCACTCAACCCAGGGTCTTCTTACCGATCCCGATGTAGTACGAATCTAACCATGTGAATAGATGTCCTGATGTCAAACATGGCAGAAACCACTTGATTACCGATCAATGATGTAAATCGTTAACAAGCGCGAGGGAAATCACCATTGATGTCAATGATTCCTAAGGTACCCTAGTACATTCCAACAAATGTGAATAGATGAGATGAAGTCGAACATCCGTGGAATCATCGGGTCAGAGGTCAATGATGTAAACCTACTGTCGAATGTGAGGAGGCCTTCCATTGAGGCATGCAAGTCCCAAAGTACTAATTAGTTTCTAAGTCTAGTTCCTAGATAATGTGTTGAAGTCGATAGGAATAGACTCGTCAAAGGAGGGCCTTGATGTATCCCCCATCAACGACATGAAACGAACAAAGAGATGTAATTGGTAGATCAAATGAACATGGACTGACACGGGTATTGAAACAAGATATTTGGGATGGCTGACTCTCAAGGCGGATACTTCCCTTGAACACTGAGGCACAATTGCAGAAACATGACATGGACCAAAACATGATGATGCAGTGGATACTGTGACTTTTGTCGGGTGACCCAAAGGAGTAAGAAAAACTTAGAGGATTGATTCAATGCAGAGGTTCAGTGGATTAAAATGTGGGCAAAGACAAAGTGTCGTGTTCAAGGGCGACTCTAAGAGTTACTGGTAATGTTCTCAAAAACTGCTTGGCTTGCTTCCTTCAATTTTTCCCCCATCCAGATAGACGAGTACCTCTTTTTAATTTAACACGCTCGAGGAGGGTAACACATGCTTGATATAACTCACCTTCGGTAAGTTCCTCTTCCTTTGTTTAACGAACTAGAAGAAGTAAGGGTTCGATCCCGTATGGGTCTGTTGATGTTTGTTTAATGAGTCCAAAGATAGAAAACTCGAAGGTTTTTCATGATTATAGAGTCTAGAAAAACACTTAAAAGAGAACTCTCTCAGTTCCTTTTTCGTAAAGTAGTCTGATGAGACCGAAAAAGAGATAAACTATCACTCAATAGACATTCTCTTCAAATACTTTAACGAGCATGAAGAGAACAAGTTCGCTCGGCAAGATTTTCATGTTTAGAGAGTCTGAAAATAACTTAAAGATGACTCCAATGTTGTCATTTTTCGTAATGTTAGTCTTGCGAGGCCGAAAAAGAGATAAATTATCACTCAAAAGATGCCCTTTCAAACCTTTTAATGAGTGGGAAAGGAAGCAAGATCACTCGGCAATCTTTTCATGTTTAGAGAGTCTAGAAAGAGTTTAAAAACGACTCTAGGGGGTTCATTTTTCATGTATCCATACAGGTCCAAAAAAGAGATAAAAGTTTACCCGGATACATTCTCATGTATTTACGAGCACGAGAAAGAACAAAGACTAAGCTTGGTATTCCCCCAACTTGAAAATCTACTGGCTTAACTCCAGAATGATCATCAAAGGCTGGAGACATGCCCTCCAAGCTTCAATCCATTCACCGACTTTGAGGTTGTCGACAATTTCTTTACTGGATGAGAAAAAGGAGAAGGGTGGATGAAAAGAAGGTTCAAGAGAGGTGACTATTTCATTTTATAATAACCTTGACACAGGAAAAGAACTATGCTCAGGATTCTGGGTTCGATCCCCAGATTGTTGTTTCATTTTTTAACGATCTTTCTATAGAGAGGAAAACTATGCTCATGACCTCTGTTTCATTTTTAAATGAGCTTTCCACAGAGAAGAGAAACTATGCTCATGACCTCTGCTTGATCAGGGATTCCAAGAGGATAATTCTCTGGAAGGACACCATGTCAAGGGACAAAACTCAGTCATGGCTTCCAAGAGATCTTCGTTGGATGGAATATAATCACTCTGGAAAGGACACATGTCAAGGGTCGTGATAGGGGTAAGGAGATCAAGATCCAATAGCCCTATCGAAGAAATCACCATGTCAACTACCGGATCCAAATCATCGGAAGTCGAAGGTATGGGAGACGATAGAAAATCAACATCAGGAGGGGAGATATACTGTATATCTGCCCGAATCTCTTCACGAGGAGGAAGAAAAAAGGATTGGTGACAGTGATTATCCCAAGGTAACTTGTCAATGCAAAGCATTTTTAGAATAGATTCATCAGAAGGAAAAATTGGGGAAATGTAGTCGATCACAAACGACAAGGAACTTAACCGTGATTGCATCGAGGAAATGTCAGGTGCCAATAGATGTTGATCATCCGACGAGGGAGAAGCAGATTAGATAGAAAAATATGATGGTTCAACTGGACTAAGTGGCACGGTGTCACCTAGTGCATCAAATTTCAATGGACTAGGTACAATCCAAGGGTTAGATGATTCCAAAGATTGATAAGACGAGGTCGAAATCATATCAACGGTGGCAATATGATGTGTAGTCGGTGGAAGTGGTGTAGGGAAGGTACCCATGAGGCTAGAATATTTCAACAAGCCAACACCAACGCTTTCATACGTGATCTTGTGGTCTCCCAAGAAAGGAATATTGTTGGTAGCGGGGGCGTGAGAATCGGTCGTGCAGAAATCCAACAGATCAACAATGACAATTTTGCCTTGATGAGGAAATTCTACACATCGAAAGACCAACAAGGCAATGGCAGTCATAGCATAAAACCAACTTCTTCCAAGTAACAAGTTGTAATCGAGGGGAGCATCGACCACCTCAACATCGACAGTAACAGTTTTGCCACCCAATTGGATGGGCAGGGACTATAAAATCCCATGGGGATGAAAACCTTGCCCATCGAAGGCACGTAACATCATTAGGGATTTGTTGAGTGTGGGTGATTTTAAACCTTTCCAACATGCCAAAGACATGACATGAGTCGAGGCTCCCTCATCTAGAATAGTTTGGTGTATTTGTTGATTGTGAACAACAACATCAATTTGGAAAGAAAGTTGGTGGGAGAGTCGAGACACATAATTTTCCAGGTTAAACATGATATGGTTGGACGACTCAGGATCAGCAACGCCAATAGCGGCCAAGAGCGTTCTACGTTGACTAGGGCAGTACTGTAGAACTTCTAACGCAGACATAGCACATGGTGCTTGAGCCAAATATTCAAAAATGTTGTAGTTCTGGGTGGCACGTGAACTAGGATTAAAGGTAGCTTTGTGGATAGTGCTCTTAGGAGGGCGTAAGATAGAGTCGAACGTAGGTTTCTCAATCTAAAGTGGTCCAGATGGAGGAGTAACCGATGGGAGACTAACGAAAGATGGTGATGGATCCGGTAAAGTACCGGTACCGTTAGTGTCTTTTCCTTTGTCAGGGTTACCTGATGTGTCGTATGTATTAGAGAGAGTGTTCAAATTAATTCCATTAAACATATAAATATGTGCACTCGACGAGTCCTCATCATTAGGATGGCTAGAACTGCCCCCAGGAGAGGGGGTTTGAGCGACCATGGATTGTTGCTATAGAAAAGGCTGAGTAAGCACAGCGGGTTGTGACTTTCCTTGAAACATTTTGGCCACTTCATTGTGAAGTGGACAGTCTCGAGTGTAGTGATCGTCACCACAAATGATACACGGGAATTTCAGTTTCCGTTGTGTTTGATTTTTGGTAGCAGGTGTTTGAGCTTGATTTTTTGGTTGTTCATTGTTATTTTTTGATTTATTCTTTGTCTTCTTCTTACCTCTGGATTGTTTTGAAGGGGAAGATTGAACTGCATTCACCTCAGAGATCTGAGTTTAGGGGGAGGTAGAGGAGAGTGTGGTCGATTGGGAAATAGATTGAGTTTTTACGACACCGATAACACCATCTGCATGAGATGATGATGACGGTTTAGATGGATTATTATTAGCTCAAGCAGCATTCAGAAGAAAATCATACAAAGTACCAGATTATGAATAAACCAAATCTAAGTACTAATCCCGAGTAATGGCTTGTTCCTTTGTGACCATGCCACCCATAGCGACATCGCGAGCGATCGGGGGTAAAAGTGATTTAGTAAACCATTCTGCCAATAATATGTCAGGAATGATTGCCTTGATCATCCTTCGTCTTCGCCTCCACTCATGAATATGGCCAGAGATATGCACAGAGTCAATTTGATGAAGGGAGGTCAAGAGTTCAGTACCCGTCTCGTAGTGAATAGGTAGTTGAAAGTGCGTGAGGAAAGACATGGCAAGGGAATTGAAATTATCAAAAAAAGCATGTGGTAGTTCAATATACCACTTTGTTGCTGAGCCTGTAAGTGTTCGCTGGAAAAGACACAAACGTACAGAATCATCCATGAGGGAGTTTGATGAACACCACAAATGGAAAGTCATCACATGGTTGTTTGGATCTTCACCATATTTTCCGTCAAATTTCAGAATATCAGAAGGAAGTTTAGCTAGAATGATTGGCCAAACCGGTGAATGAAAAATAAGATCATTAGTTAACCAAGACAAGTCTGGGAGATCCAGAGTCGCAAGGAAAGGTAGTTGTCGGTTAATTTGTGGATGATACTGGTGTGGCATAGGAACACCAGTAGGACCATAAACTAGGTTAAGTGGATAGTTGTAACCAGTAGGTCCTCCTACATACAGTTGTTGCTGGCCAAGATAAGCAAGATTTGATGACGGATGAGAAACATTTGCATAACCCGGTGGGTTCTGAGCATTATAGACCGGGTGATTTTCTTTCCCATGAGGAGGATAAACATTTTTCCCTTGAGGATGGTAAGGAGTAGATCCCGGAGGCGGATACACATTAGACCCATGAGGAGGATAAGACTATGGTCCCGGAGAAATCCACGTGGTGTTTGGGATACCACCCGAATAAGGTTGTCCATAAGATGTTCTGGAAGGAACAAGATTTGATACTCCTCCTAGTGGTTTATGAGATGAGTGCCCCCCAACGTGGGTGTTATCACTGAAATTTCGTCCTCACATGGCGACAAGAACTCAACATCATCAAAACAGGAATGAAGTCATTCATGGCACTGAATTAGTTTCACAGCATTGCAAAAGGGTCAAAAACTATACAAAGTAACCAAAAATTGAACGACGCTTTACAGAAGATGGGTGCACGCACATATGCGCATAACAGGAACGTACAATGAGCGCATGCGCGCACGATGCGCGACTGTTAGCGCAAAAACCCGTGCACCTGCTAAACGACGCATTTATTGAATTGTTCGGCCTCCCAACCACTTATGGACCATCTCCCAACCTGATTTGACCATCAAATCTGAGTTGAATCCACATGGTAGGCTGGTCAAAGACCTAATGAAGCCCTAAAGAGCCCCTCTTCACACTTCAAAGGGGTTACATAATCACCCAATGCTATGATATAAAAAGCCATGAGGAAACATCATTTTCTCAAGGAATTTCATGTACTGTTATGCTGCTTAGATTGTTTTAAGGACTCACTCCTTGACAATAACACATTAGCACCGTTTCATTGAGCCATTCACCTCTCCATTGAGTGAATGTGCTTGGAGTTCTTTCACCATCATTCTCATTTTCTTATTGTAAGGAGAGCAAGTTTGTGAGGGCCTCAAGAGCCTTCCTTTGGAGGAAGAAGGAACCACAGTTCCCTTTCTTCATTGTGCTTTGATTTCATCAATAGACCAGCTCAAAACATTGGTGATATTGGTCTTTTTGTATTTGTTATTTGTTATTCCACATGCTCATAGTTTTAGTTTGTTTTAGTTTAATTTTTGCTTATAGTTTTGTTTTTATTTCTCTAACCCTTTCCTCTACAGCTGTCATGCCTAGCAAGACCCAACTGGGCATGTAAGCACCCTTTATTTGCTCACCAAGTGATGAATTGGGTGCAAACAGATTGGCGACCATACTGGGGATAAGGTATCAATTCCTCCCTCATTTGGGTTTACTTTGCTTTCCTTTTGCTTTCATTAACTTGCAGGTGCACAAATCGGCCTCTGTCGACCTGCTAACCAGTCAATTCAAGGGAGAATTGAGAGAAATCCATACGGATTTCCTCTCTCGGCCGTTTTCCACAGGCGCGTGGTTATTTCAACCCACAGTCGCGCATCGAGCGCGCAGGCACTTTTACAGCAGTCTGTTTCTGCGTGCATGCGCTTGGGCTCTTGAGTCTGAATGTGCACCAGTGCTCTGCGCGTGCCTGTCTACACTAGAGGTTGCGCATCTGAACTAAATTTTACATTGTAAGGTCTTGGGATGTGGGGAAAGTCATTTTCCTTCTTAAGAATGATGATATGCATGCTCTAAATACTGTACCACTTAGACCCCTCAACTTATAAAGGGGATAGTCAAACAAACATAGGCACTTAGGTGGATAAAAATCATTTTCCCTTATTTTCTTTTTGCCACGTGGATGGCTTGCTTTGATTTATAATCTAAGTTGGACAATCATACTTA
>ML798366.1:280344-295290 GCA_009831015.1 Picea engelmannii | reverse complement strand
GTGGGCCCACATGCGCGGGCGACTCAGTGAAAGGCGCGCGTGAGCGCGCGCCTATTCACTGAATACGCGCGCATGTGTGCGCGCCTGTAAGGTTAACAGGCGCGCTTTGAAAGCGCGCCTGTATGGTAAACAGGCGCGCTTATGAGCGCGCCTATATGGTAAACAGGCACGCTTATGAGCGCGCCTGTGAGGAAAACAGGCGCGCGCTCAAAGCGCGCCTGTGGGACAAACAGGCGCGCGCCTATGCGCACCTGTATAATGAACAGGCGCGCATGGGCGCGCGCCTGTGGGTGGTAAAACCGCGCCTTTGAGGCAAGGTTTCTGGGTGAAAAAAATGAGTTGATTGGGATGTTTGGGATGATTGCCTAAGTTAATATAGGTCTCTTGGTTGTGTGCAGGTAGCGAGCAGTGATTATGGATGTGAGGTGGCGCGAGCGGGACTGGGAGCCACTACGGGAGGAGGTGGCGGAGGCACCCGTTTCTGTATTTGTACATTTTCCCCCAATTATTCATTATTTATTGTACAAACGCCTTTTTTTTTTTCATTCATTTCCTTTTTTGTCGTCACCATTGGCGACTTGCTTCCTTTTTGGCCACACGCAACCCATGTCACCCTTGGTTGGAGCATTTCTTCTCATTTTCCCTTACCGACATCGTTCATATCTTCAGAGCACTATACAGGTCATTTACCTCTACCCTCTGAATTTGTTTACCTTGTCCCACCTCTAACACAACTTATCACTCATCTTGTCATCCCCCTGACACTCGACCTTGTTACATGGTTGCGGCCACTTTTTCAGTGCATACATCCTCCAACCAAGGGCAGTCTTGAGTCTTTCCACTTCTTGACTTCGTCTATGCACCTCTGCCACTTCCTCACCTCGGTAGATTCTATGAATCCCTTTGCTTCTGGGAGTCGCGTCCCCCTTTTGTCGACAGTAGCACACTTTTTCCATAAGGGCGACAGTATCTTGATTCTCATTCTTCATTTAATGAGAGATCTCGGACGGCACAGGGTGAAACACCATTGCTCCCTGCTGTTGTTGGCCCCCATAACATTCAACGCCAACACTTTCTCATGTTATGGTGGGTCTTACTTTGCGACTATTGCAGTTCTTTTTATCATTTGTCGAAGACCTCTGAACCTGGTTGGGCCATCAATGCCCACATCATCATCGCTGCTTATTACCGCGATTGTTACCTATTGTTCAGAGTATATTCCTTTGCATAATTGTCTTCTGCCTTTGTTATTACCGCCCCCGAGGGCACTGCAGTCATCTACACCAACACTTTCGTCATCTTTTTGTCAGAGTTACATAACACGAGCATGGGGCATGCCTGCCTCGTTTGTACACAATTGTATATTGTTACGCACCTTCTGGAAGGTCGGGTTCTACCAGTCCCTTTCTTCTCCAAAGGATTGCTCTACATGGTCCCACTCTTGCTCTCTCTTACCACAACATTCTCAGTAAAAGAAACATTGATGGATTTCGACTATACGTATGCTCCTAACCTCATCCATCAGGGGGCATCTGTTATCACTGAAATTTCGTCCGCACATGGCGACAAGAACTCAGCATCATCAAAACAGGAATGAAGTCATTCATGGCACTGAATTAGTTTCACAAAATTGCAAAAGGGTCAAAAACTATACAAAGTAACCAAAAATTGAAGGGCGCTTTACAGAAGATGGGTGCACGCGCATATGCGCGTAACAGGAATGTACAATGAGTGCATGTGCGCACGATGCGTGACTGTTAGCACAAAAACCCACACACCTGCTAAACGACGCATTTATTGAATTGGTCAGCCGCCCAACCACTTATGGACCAGCTCCCAACCTGATTTGACCATCAAATCTGAGATGAATTTGCATGGTAGGTTGGTCAAAGACCTAATGAAGCCCTAAAGAGCCCCTCTTCACACTTCAAAGGGGTTACATAATCACCCAATGCTATGCTATAAAAATCCATGAGGAAACATCATTTTCTCAAGGAATTTCATGTAGTGTTATGCTGCTTAGATTGTTTTAAGGACTCACTCCTTGACAATAACACATTAGCACCATTTCATTGAGACATTCACCTCTCCATTGAGTGAATGTTCTTGGAGTTCTTTCACCATCATTCTCATTTTCTTATTGTAAGGAGAGCAAGTTTGTGAGGGCCTCAAGAGCCTTCCTTTGGAGGAAGAAGGAACCACAGTTCCCTTTCTTCATTGTGCTTTGATTTCATCAATAGACCAGCTCAAAACATTGGTGATATTGGTCTTTTTGTCTTTGTTATTTGTTATTCCACATGCTCATAGTTTTAGTTTGTTTTAGTTTAATTTTTGCTTATAGTTTTGTGTTTATTTCTCTAACCCTTTCCTCTACAGCTTTCATGCCTAGCAAGACCCAACTGGGCATGTAAGCACCCTTTATTTGCTCACCAAGTGACGAATTGGGTGCAAACAGTGGGATTCAATAAAAGTGCCTCTTGAAGAAACTCCCGAGGATTGTAAAGGGTTTCCAACAAATGAAGGTTTCCCCCCTTCCAGCGGTGGATTTACGACCAAGGTATGACTGGAAAACGAAGGTTTCCCTCCAGGAGGAGCATGAAAAGGGGGTTGTCCCCCGGTGTTATCATCCTATAATTTATAGGATCAACTGGTGATTGGGATATTATCTATATCTAGTATTTTTTGTTGACAAATGATTTTTCATTCTGCAAATAATTTGAAAAAGAAAGAAAAAAAAAAGAAAGAAAATGAAAGAGAAAAGAAAAAAGAAAAAAGAAAAAGAAAATAAAGGAGGGCATAAAAGAATTTCAATAAAATCCCCATGCAATAATAGTAACTTGGTCCATACCTTTCAAGCATGGCCAAGTTCTTTTTTAAATTTGATGTTGATAGGGTAATGAATGAATTTGGCTAAACAGTTTAATCTTAGCCAAAGTGTCTAGGTAGATTAGTGAATAAATCTCGCCAGACTGTCTAATCTTGGTCAGATAGCCTCAGGGTAGAGTAAATTCTTAACCCAACAGTCTAATCTGGGTTAATTGTCATAGGAAGATAGGTTAGAATGTAGGCTAGTTGCTTTGTTGCTTCATTTCAATAAGAACCAGTTTTATGTAAGTATTGCACCATGTTTTCAGATGCTTAAAAGGATCGTTTGCCTAACCCCTTGGTGGTGTCTATTTGGAAAACCTTGGAAAAACCCATAAAAAGCATTTATCCTAAGTTTTTCCCTGGCGCATGTGTTTTCCACCCCCACTTAAGCCCCTTGCACATATCAATGGTCCCGAATGTGGCGCCCAGATCTACGGTGTACAGAGCATTCCGGACCCCCCCGACCGTTTTGCTTTTAACCGGGGGAGGGGGTCCAGAATCGATGATAAGACTCGCACTCATCTGGACGGCTCAAGATCGAGCGCTCAAATCTATGGTCAATATTGGATTTCGGACCCCCCCGTCCGTTCTGCCATTAATGGAGGGGAGGGGGGTCCGGAATGAGTGATAAAAGGCACGCAAAGATCTGTGGCCAAGAAATAAGCGCTCAGATCAATGTCTTAAATTGTTTTTTGGACCCCCCCGAATGATCTACCTTTAACTAAGGGGGGGGTCTGGAATGTTTTTCTTCCTCTGACGGGTCCCTTGTTATACGTGGCATCGATCTATTGCCCCGAGTCCCGTCACCATCTGCTATTTGATAGACCTCCTTCACCACTGGACGTCATCCTCCACCTTTCCCGAACTGGTCATGTCCCATAATTATTGTCATTCCTTCCCCCGTATTCACTCGTGGCAAGCCCCTTATTATGAATTTTACCTCCAATCAATAGCCTCCACGTCACCCATCTGTATCCCTCAGTCACCGTCACCTGCCATCTCATCCTCAAGTGATCCGTTGGCCATTTAGTACTGGATAACCTATCCATTATCCAGCTGACCTGTCTCCCATGCCCAACCAACCCCCGTTTAAATAAAACTACCGTTATTCCCCCTTACTTTCGCCATTCACCCATCACACCAGAGAAATTCACCGCTTACCCCTCTGTTACAGTCCGTTGTCCTCATCCACAGTCAGTCGCCCCCACTAACGTTGTGTTTTGTTGCAGGTACTTTTGTAGAAATGGTGCCAAAATACAAACAAACAGAAGGAGAGGAGAATCTATTTCTCTCGCCTCCTGTAGACCTGGATAGGATCCCACTGGTCGATAAAGACCGATTAATCACGGATACTAAATACGATTTTGATTTCTCAAACCTCCAGTCCTGGCTCAGGGAAGTTTTCCTGGACCAAAGTGATGAAATTGGACTCTGGGAGTCCAATTTACCCCTCTACCTTTTCCCTCAAATCCACCATTTTCCCGAGTTTGCTCTCAAATGTCAAGCTCACTATATTCCTGAACAAAGAGCCTTCATCTCCTCATCTGAAGAGATCTTGTTCCTCATCATGCCCAAATCGATAGACCAGATGATGCAAATCCCCCGAGCCGACTCTGCATCTCCCTTCAACCTAGAAATTCTCATGGAATTGTACCAGAAAATGACCTTCCCCCAAAGAGCTCAAATATTCTTTCTTTTCCTTCCCCCATTCACTCAATTTCCCTCCACAAATCTTCCTTATCCGTCTTCCATGTTCTCCACAAAGGGAAACCAGGTCATCTCATCCCTTTGTACTTTGCTAGGATACTATTCTTATCAGTGGGTAGATGAACCCATTCTGGGTTTTCTATCCATCTTCTCTACCGACGAAAATCCCACCACCCAGTTTGATTTCAACACATTCTTGGTAGACAATATTCATGAACAGTTCGTGAATTTCAACACAGAAGGCATGTTCAGATAATCATTGGTACTAGCATACTTGTTCATCTTATTCCAGGTAGATAAGTTTGGCTTTTCCATGCAGAATATGGATGGAGATGGTAGACCTCAGGAAGTCACAGCGTGGACCTCCTTGCTCAAGCACAACTCCACAGAGTACAGCTTCAAGGAGTTCATCGATCAGTTCTACCACCCTGTGGTCAGTATGCTAGGCGGCAGGCCCGAGCCTTGGATAAACGGTTAAGTCCAGATGATCCTACACCTCTCAGATAACACAAAGACGGGTGATTGGTATTTGTACCAGGATTACACCGAGATCAGAGTATACGGGTGCGAGTTAGCACCGTATAAGCTACCCAAATATCTGCATGTTAGGATTTTTTCTTTAGAATATATAAGGCAGATTATAAATTCCGATGATATCCACTTTGTATCATTGAAGAAAAAGTAGCAGCTTAGAATCAAGGGGCAGATTGGCTCCTTCATATGAAACAATCGAGGAGATGGGGAAGAAGCATACAGGATGTTGAGGGAGATGAAGTTCTCCATGATCTTTCCATGGAATTATGATCCATGTGGGATCATCTTAGAGATGAGGGTAAAGAACAAAAACATCCCTTATGTTCATATGTCTAGGTCCAAAGTTGAGAAGTATGCAAATGAGATAGCCTAGGATCCTAACACATTGGTCGAAGTACCACAGAAGGATCCCCCTGCCACTGTATCTCAAACAGCCATGCCACAGGTCCCTAAGGAAAAAGGCCTCAACACAAGTTATCTCCATCTGTCATGAAGGTATCGTCCGAAGAGTTCCAGCTACATACTAAGAGGCCCAAGAAAATTTCAGTTCCTGTCCCGACCAGAGAAAAAGAAGCCCCGTCTACAACAGCGACCAAGGTGGATAGACCACCCTTTGGTTCGAGCCTCCATAAGGCCATAACCTCAGCAGTGATGGAAAAATCTACAGATCCTCCATCAACCACCCATCCAGGCAAGGTGGGACCGAAGCTGAGTATTTTCGAGAAGTATGAGCTGATCAAGAAAAAGAACCAGACCTTAACCAGTAGTACTTGCGCCCAGCTCTGGAAGCAGACATCGACTGCGAAACATAGGCTGTTGTCTGCATTTGACACAAAGAAGGGTAGAATGCACATGGCCTTCCTCTAGGCACAGATACCAAATCCAAAGGTGATCACTGACTATAAAAGGGCCACCTTCGAATTCCAAACGAAGGACGTGCATCTGACTGATCATATGGATCTGCACAAGAAGACAGGGGAAATGGTTTTCTACACATTGGCGCATGCTTCCACTTCTGCGTCTAGATTGCAGGTGTCCCTGAACAATGTTCAAACACAGCTCAAGCTGGAGAAGATATCGTCCTTTGCAAAGGACAATAGGATCAAGACTTTGGAGGAGTTGGTCCTCAAGATCGATTATGATCCTTCAAACATGAAATTAGCTGAGGAGATGATCAAAAAGAAGAACGATGACATAGCCTCCTTGAGGAAACAACTGAAGCTCCCGCCCACAGAGGATTCACAGGCAAAGGAGATAGCAGAAAAAGGAGAGAAGGATGAAATGCTAAAGCTGCTCATGAAGCAGAATTCATAGCTTAAAGAAATGGAAGCTGAGATGGAGAAGCTATTAAAAGAGAAAGAGCAACTGAAGCCAATGGAAGTCATTCCATTGAGTGTTATTCCAATTTCAGGAGTGAGCACAGCGTCAGTGACAGAAGTCCCATCCGCAACTCCATTGACATCACAGGAAAAGACAGTCGACTTGGCTAAGTCCATGGAAAAGATGAACCTGCAGGAAACAGAGATCGACGGGCTTAAAAAGGAAGTTGAGAACCTTCAGGAACTCAAAACTTCCTTCCAAACCAGCCTCTCCAAGGAAAAGCAGGTGACAGAGTATCTCAAGTAGGAGCTACAGCAGCTCCGAAAGCAAACAGTGGCAGGGAAGACTTTGGCTGAGGTTAAAGAGAATGTATGGATAGACATTACTAAGTCCATAAATGAGATATGGCCCATGATCCAAATCATGTTTGAGAAGAATGAGTTAGTTCTGAGAAGCAAACAAGCCATTGAAAAGATCAGAGTAGAATTGGGAGACATGCCGGCACAGGTAAACGAGATCATCAAGTTCCTCAATTTTAAGACCAGGGAAGAGCTAGAAGAACTAAATATTGAAGACAGAACAGAGACCATCCTTGAGGTCAAAAGAGTTTTGACCAAGAGAGGATTAATTCTTCAATTGGAAGAAAAGGTTCAGGCCATGGACCTGGGGGTACAGAAATTCTTCAGTAAGATTGAAGCTCTCTAGAAGAAAGGTCTTCTTGGTCTGAAAGTAATCAATGATAAATTGATGACACTCCTAGACTACAAGAAGAGATTAGCTGAAGTGGCTAAGGACAGTTCAAAGTTTGTAGACATTCAAGGGAGCATCACTGGCAAGGCATTCCTAGATGCCCTCCAGTGGGACATCAGTATCCAACACGAGAATCGATACATCTTCCTCACAAAGCCGACATTCGCCAAGTACACAGAAATGGACGAAGTGTATCGAAGATTGCTCAAATTCAATGTGCCTAGTCATCTTAGATGGGAGGATCTTTGTGATCTGATCGATTAGCAGATGAGCTCTCCTAGTCCAGTCAGTTGTCCAGTCAGATGAAGTCATGCAGAATCTTCATCAATGGCCCACCCAGAAATCAGCGTGCAGTTGCACCACATCATCAAGCAGTTTCTAGATTTAGGAATTTTGTTAAGTTAATTAGGCTAAAAATAGATTTAGCACATCCTGGTCATTAATGACAGGATCTTTGTAATTTGAGTTATAAATATTTCACCTTTTGAAGTATTGAGGGTTGTTGATCTTCACACCCTGACGGTATCAGACTGTAATCTTTTTTGAGATCTTCCATTAATAAAAGGAGGAACTTTTACAGGATTCTTGCGTGTATTTACTAGTGATGTTTTTCTCTCAAAGTTAAATGTTATTCTCGCTTTGTTATCATTTTGTTTTCCGAACCTAATCTTTAAGAGTAACGAATGTTGCAGGATTTATCTAGTATACCATGTTTCTGACTCGAAAGATTTAAGTGTGTTATCTTCTGGTGTTTTCAATAAAGAAATTCTTAACTGCTTCTTTGTTGAAATTATCTTTCTCATCTTTTCTTCTGTTCATCATTTAAGCTACTAAAAGATCCAATGATTATATTATCTCGCCCTGTGAAAGTTTTTCCCTTTACGTTTCTGGTTTGTATTTCATATTTTATTAAAACACAGACCCCATAGCCCAATGGATGTGTATACTGTCTCAACCAATTCGGAAAATACTTTGACAACAAAACCGACCTATTTATTTACCTAGTCTAATATTTAAAGTTGGAAACATAGCTAAATCATATAGAGAGATCCCTCTCTGAAGTTGGAAGGGCTAGATCCCAGCTTCAAAAGTGGTTGGATAAAGTTATCTTAGTAGATTTCTTCTGCTGTCAACCTCTAGGAAATTTACCAAGTGCTAACATAGTGGCGACCATACTGGGGAAAGAACATAAATTTATAATTTCATGTTTTCTTTTCCCTAAAAAGAAAAATTTTTCCTGACATATTGCAATTTTGAGAAGAAAGTAATGTTTAGAGGTTGATTAGATTTGTACATATTATTTTCGGACTCATAAAACTTAAATATATATATATATATAAATCAAAAAGAAATCTGGCTCCCAAGAAAGTCTATACTCGATCTCTTCCAGACCCAGAACCGGCGATAGTGACAGATAACCCAGAATAGTTTCTTAGAAAAAGGGCCATAGCTATAGGCTCAGTGAGTCATATTCCCTTACATAAGTCCCTTTCATTTTCAGGGGAACCCATCACCTTTCAAAACCCTAACTTTGATACCTTTTCCCAACAAAGCCTGGTTAGAACACGATCCGATAGTTTTGTGACTGGAATCATTTTCGAACCGACCGTTTTACAACCCCAAACCCCTGAAGTTTTGTCTCCCACTGCGAAAATGCAAATCACTCCCTCAGTGCTATCTGGTCCCTCCTCGTCCTTATCATCAGTTACTACCTCTCCGACAATCCAGTCTGTTATCCAATCTCCTCCACACATCATGGCAGCCCGATATGCTCCCTTGGTGTTGACTCCACCTCTTCATGCCATGCCCCAGGACTACCAAACGAGACTTCCACAGTTCAATGCAACAAGACCTTTGAGTGCACAACAACACGTTGATAAAATGAATGATTATTTTGATCTGCATGAAGTAGATGAGGTTGATGTTCAAATGAGACTGTTTGCTCAAAGTTTGGTAGGTGACGTTAAAAAGTGGTACAAATGTTTACGCGCTACCTCCGTCCTTGACCTTACCGCATTCCAAAGGAGTTTTCTAGACAGATGGGAGGTAAATAAAAACCCTCTCCAAATATTGTCAGAATACGAAAGTATTAAAAGAAATCAAGGTGAGACAGTACAAGATTACTGCACTCGTTTCAATAACCTGTACAATGCAATCCCAACTGAAATCAAACCTCCAGAGGGTTTGGCGTTGATAAAATTCCCCAATGGATTTGACGCTGACATGTCATACCAACTAAGGGAAAGAAATTCTACCACCCTAGAAGACATGCAGAAAAGTGCAATAAGTGTGGAGGCCAATTTATTGGCAAAAAGGGCACGTCAGAGGTCAGAGAGGAGAGTCACAATTAAATAAGAACCTTCCACATCAACCTCAGATTCCAAATTGGATTCTTTGGCCAGAGCAATGGAAAGACTTACTGTGTCAGACCGAAATCCTCCAAGAGAAACCCTCCTCAAATCAGATAAAGAGATCCTAGGGATCAAAGAGAGCAGAGAGGTCCGGATCAGCAGATCAGACCTCCTCTGCAAGAAAATTATGTTGATGAAGAGGAGGAAGTGATTGAGGAATTGGAGGATACCCACATAAATCTCATGGGCATTCACGATAACGAAGCTATTTTCCTTACCCAAGAAGAGCAAGAAATTTTCCTTCTCAATCAAACAAAGGTAAGTGAAGAAGATGAGGATGCAGAATATCAGGCATTCAAAAATGTCATTTTGGAGGTACACCGGCAGTATAACCTACGGAGTAAAAAGATAGAAGGGAGTTCCCCAAAAAAGACAATTGAAACGAAGAATGTGACCGAAACCAAGAATACCTCTGAGCCATCTGCCGAGAAGATTCCTAAGAAGAGTACTTCCGAAGCTCCTGCGAAGAAAAACCTTACTATTCTGAAAAGATCGTCACAACCCGAGGTTTCACCTATTGACCCACCGAGTACTTCTGGCCAGAAGAGCATGGTGGACAAACCAGAATTGATGAGCCAAGGTAGAGCTCCTACACCTTTTAGCCTTCAGGGGGAATTAGCCAAAGTAAAAATTCCCATTCCACTTTCAGCGTTGATGAACAAAGACGTTTATCGTTCACAAGTAATTAAGGCACTGACCATTGAACCTGACATAGGCATGAAGGCCTTAACCATCGGATCAGCCAATCATTCAGATGCTGTGAACCTTACTGATGATCAACCCGAACTTCTGTTTGGACCTAAAGTAGATGGTCGAGATGATACTGGTGATGTCACTCCTTTTTACATCAGTCTAAATATACATGACCTGATCTTGCATAACACTATGCTTGATTCGGGTGCTTCCCACAATCTGATGCCCAAAGCAGTAATGGAGAAACTGGGACTGGAGGTCACCAGAACTTACAAGGATTTACACTCTTTCGACTCCAATAAAGTCAGATGTACTGGTTTGATCAAGGACCTATGCATCACCTTGGTTCAGATTCCTGTGAAGAGCATGGTAATGGATGTGGTAGTTGCAGACATCCCTCTGAAATATGGAATGTTGCTATCGCGGTCTTGGGGGGCTAAGTTGAGAGGTACCCTGCAGCTAGACATGTCTTATGCCACTATCCCAGTTTTCGGGAAACAAAGAAGGCTATACAGAGAAACACTGATGAAATATATGGTTAGTAGCCAAGAAAAACCGCACAACTATCCTCTTTACTCTGCGCATTCCGACTTGGATTCTTTTATCTTGTACAATGATGGTGACATGGGAGAACAAGATACTCAGCTGGCAGAAGATACATCTAGTCAAGATGAAGGCCAAGAAACCATCGAGGTAGCAAGGATGAAAAATGTGATAACTGAGGAATTACCGGCAGATTTCTGGAGCATGGATTTTGATGGAGCAGTGAGCAAAGAAGGGGCTGGAGCAAGAGTCTGGCTACATAATCACAGAAACAAGTATTCAGAAAACCATTCTTACAAGTTAAATTCCCAATGCACTAACAATATTGTCGAGTATGAAGCCTTGATGCTCAGTCTGAAGCTTTTGAAAAGAGTTGGTGCTAAACAGATTATGGCAAGAGGTGACTCTGAGTTGATAATCAAGCAAATAAAAGGTGAGTACGCGGCCAAACACCCACGTCTTAGAGATTATAGGAATGTTGTTCTTGATGCCCTTAGATGTTTCACTGAAGTTGACTTGCAGGTAATGCCGAGGGGACAAAAAATTCTGGAGGACGGATTGGCCACGTCAGCAGCCACATGTAAGATTCCTTTCCACTCAACTCGCCCCTACACTGTTGAGGTGAAATGCAGACCAACCGTTCCCGAAAATATCAAGTACTGGCAAGTGTTTGGTAATGATGATCAAATTGAAGACTTTCTACAGTGTAAAAATGATTTTGAATGTACAAATATAGATTTAGAGAACGAAGATGAAAATGTAAATAGATCTGATTTTGAAATTGATAGTGTAAATAGCATAGATTCAGGAGAATTGGGCGATGACGAAATGGATGTCGATGTTTTACATTTGAAAATAAATGTTTTGCCTAGGGGTCTAGTTCCTTTAGAGGACTTGTTTGATTTTAACGACGCAGCCAAAAAAACCAAAATTGAAGCACATGGAAAAGAGGTAGAAGACTGTAATATAGGGACTGAAGAGAAACCCATGATAGTCAAACTGTCTAAATCATTACCCCCAGAGCAAAAACTCAAATACATTGAGTTGTTCAAAGAATATTCGGATGTCTTTTTCTGGGGTTATGAGGATTTGAAAGCTTATGATACCAGCATCATGCAACACAGGATCCCAATAAAGGAAGACCAAAAGTCATTCAGACAGAAACTTAGGAGGATAAATCCCAAGTTGCTCCCTCTAATAAAGAAGGAAATCAAAAAATTGTATGACGCCAAAATCATAGTCCCATTGCGTTTTTCTAAATGGGTCTCTAATTTGGTCCCTACACGTAAGAAATCCGGGGAAATCAGACTTTGCATAGATTTCCAAAATCTGAATAAGGTCTCCCTGAAGGACAATTACCCCTTTCCTAAAATGGACCACATCCTGCAAAGGGTGGTCGGATCCAGTCGAATTTCCTTGTTGGATGGGTTCTCGGGTTATAATCAGGTCCTAGTTCACCCAGATGACCAAGACAAAATCGCCTTCACCACACCATGGGGCACTTTCATGTATGTGAAAATGCCTTTTGGTCTGATGAATGTAGGGGCCACATTCCAGAGAGCGATGGATATCGCCTTTGTGGAAGAATCGGGTAAGTTTATTGTCGTCTATTTGGATGATGTAACTGTATTCTCCTAATCTGATGACGAACATCTGCAACACCTCAGACGAGTCTTTGAAAAATGTAGAAGGTTTGGGATTTCTTTAAACCCTAAGAAAAGCCTTTTCGGGCTGGAGGAAGGAAAATTGCTAGGACACATCATCTCCAATGATGGAATCAAAATAGACCCCAGCAGAATCGAGGCCATACAAAAATCAGAACACCCAAGAAACCTTAAATAACTACAGTCTTTCATCAGGAGTATAAACTTTCTACGATTCATTCCCAATCTGGCCGAGCTCCTTAGAAACATTACAAATATGCTAAAAAAGGATGTGAAAATAAAATGGGACTCTGAGTCCAAACAGTCTTTCGAATAAGTCAAACGAGCACTCACAGAGGCCCCTGTCTTAATCAGTCCTGATTTTACTAAGGATTTTTTACCTTTTTTCGTTCGCTTACGAACATACTATAGCAGCGGTCTTACTACAAAAGAACAACAAAGGGTATGAACATCCCATATCTTTCTTTAGTAAAGCGTTGAGAGACGTTGCTCTGAATTACAAGATAATGGAGAAATAAGCTTTCGCCTTGGTAAAATCCATAAAAGACTTTAGAGTCTACATTCTTCATTCCCACACCATAGATTATGTTCCAAATGCGGTAGTAAAAGACATTTTGACCCAGGACAACCCTGATGGAAGAAGGGGAAAATGGATTGTTGTCATTTTAGAATACAATATAGAGATTAAGCCTACAAAACTAATCAAGGGTCAAGGCCTAGCAAAATTAATGGCTGAATCAAATTTCCATGCTCTTGACATTAACTTTTTAGCTGTAGCAGATGAACAGGGCGAGATGGAAACTCCAAGTGTGAGAGAGGTATTTCTCAACTCTCCATGGTACGCAGACCTTATATTCGTTTTGAAAAATTTACAAGCTCCCCCTGGTTTGACTAAGACTAAAGCTAGATTTTTAAAGTTGAAAGCCTTAAAATTCTGTATTATAGAAGGCAATTTGTATTGGAAAGATCCTGGAGGCATTCTGTTAAATTGTTTATTGAAATATGAAGTTGACAACGTGCTACAATAATTCCATGCAGGAGAATGTGGTGGCCACCTGAATTGGAAGGTCACAGCCAACAAAATACACAGAGCTGGATTCTATTGGCCCACCCTATTCACCGATGTACATCATAAAGTGACTGCATGTCATCAATGTCAGTTGTTTGAAAGCAAAAGGAAACTCCTTCCTCTTCCCCTAAAACCGATCTTAGTTGTGGCCCCTTTCCAGCAATGGGGACTGGACTTCATTGGAGAAATACACCCCCCTTCTTCAGGCCAGCACAGGTGGATTCTCACTACCACCGATTATTTTACCAAATGGATCGAAGCAGTACCAAGCAGGCAAGCCACTGACTCTATTATTATCAAATTCCTTGAAAATAATATTTTGTCTCGCTTTGGATGTCCTAGAAAGATTATAACTAACAATGCAGCTTATTTTCGGTTGAAGAAGCTCATAGATTTTTGCAACCAGTATCACATTGGTTCGGGGCATTCCACAGCCTACTACCCTTAGGGGAATGGGCTGGCAGAATCTTAAAACAAAACCTTGGTAAATATCATCAAGAAAACATTGGAGGAAAACAATAAATCATGGCACAACAAGTTGGTGTTCGCGTTATGGGTTGACAGAATGACCACCAAAAGGTCAATTGGTATGTCACCATACCAGCTGGTCTATGGCACAGAGGCAGTTTTCCCCACTTCCTTAGGAGTCCCTGTCATGAAGTTGCTTCAAGATGTACAAGCCGAGCCAAATGAATCACAGAGAAGGATCAACCAGATGATCCATTTACAACAGTCTAGGGAGGAAGTTTTCAAAAAGACTCAGGTAATCCAAGAAAGCATCAAAAAGATTTTTGACAAAAGAACCAAGGAAGATGATTTTGAACTAGGAGATTTGGTGCTGAGATGGGATGCCAGAAATGAAGACAAGGGAAAGCATGGAAAATTTGACAGTCTGTGGTGGGGTCCATATATGATTCAAGCATTCATGGGGAACAACACTTTCTTGATAAACAACGCTGATGGGATAGATCTGCCAGGAGGACCTGTAAATGGCAGAATGCTGAAACATTATGTGCCACCTCAGTAGAGACTCAATTTTTCACTCTCCATTGTACATACCGTTCTTATTTTTATTTTCGCCTGCATTTTCTGAGTGAATAACATTAGTCAGTTGGTTGAAGCACGAAGAGAAGGCCCTAAGCTGATGACCACTGTTTTTCCAATTTTTGAGAATAAAACCAACGAAGGCTACTAGGCAGAAATTTTCAGAATGACAAGAACCAGGATTCTTGGCACTTCACAGGGCAAGTACCATCCCTAGGAGGAGCCGTTGTTATCATCCTATAATTTATAGGATCAACTGGTGACTGGGATATTATCTATCTCTAGTATTTTTTGTTGACAAATGATTTTTCATTTTGCAAATAATTTGAAAAAGAAAGAAAAA
>ML798366.1:268911-280028 GCA_009831015.1 Picea engelmannii | reverse complement strand
ATAATAGTAACTTGGTCCATACCTTTCAAGCATGGCCAAGTTCTTTTTTAAATTTGATGTTGATAGGGTAATGAATGAATTTGGCTAAACAGTTTAATCTTAGCCAAAGTGTCTAGGTAGATTAGTGAATAAATCTCGCCAGATTGTCTAATCTTGGTCAGATAGCCTCAGGGTAGAGTAAATTCTTAACCCAACAGTCTAATCTGGGTTAATTTTCATAGGAAGATAGGTTAGAATGTAGGCTAGTTGCTTTGTTGCTTCATTTCAATAAGAACCAGTTTGATGTAAGTATTGCACCATGTTTTCATATGCTTAAAAGGATCGTTTGCCTAACCCCTTGGTGGTGTCTATTTGGAAAACCTTGGAAAAACCCATAAAAAACATTTATCCTAAGTTTTTCCCTGACGCATGTGTTTTCCACCCCCCACTTAAGCCCCTTGCACATATCAATGGTCCTGAACGTGGCGCCCAGATCTACAGTGGACAGAGCATTCCGGACCCCCCCTGACCGTTCTGCTTTTAACCCAGGGGGGTCCGGAATCGATGATAAGACTCTGGATGGCTCAATATTGAGCGCTCAAATCAACGGTCAATATTGGATTCCGGATGCCCCCCATCCGTTTTTCCTTCAGTGAAGAGGGGGGGTCCAGAATGAGTGATAAAAGGCACACAAAGATTTGCGGCCAGGAAACAAGCGCTCAGATCAATGGCTCAAATTGTTTTTCGAACCCCCCCGACTGATCTACATTTAACTGAGGGGGGGGCTCTGGAATGTTTTTCTTCCTCTGGCAGGTCCCTTGTTATATGTGGCATAGATCTATTTCCCCAAGTCCTGTCACCATCTTCTATCTGACAGACCTTCGTCACCACTGGACGTCATCCTCCACCTTTCCTGAACTGGTCATGTCCCATAACTATTGTTAGTCCTTCCCCCCTATTCCCTCGTGGCAAGCCCCTTATTATGACTTTTACCTCCAATCGATAGCCTCCACGTCACCCGTCTGTATCCCTCAGTCACCATCACCTGCCATCTCATCCTCAAGTGATCCGTTGGCCATTTAGTACTGGATAACCTATCTGTTATCAAGTTGACCTGTCTCCCGTGCCCAACCGACCCTCGTTTAAATAAAACTATCATTATTCCCCCTTACTTTCGCCATTCACCCATCGCACCAGAGAAATTCACCGCTTACCCCTCTGTTACAGTCCGTTGTCCTCATCCACAGTCAGTTTCCCCCACTAACGTTGTGTCTTGTTGCAGGTACTATTGCAGAAATGGCACCAAAATCCAAACAAACAAAAGGAGAGGAGAATATGTTTCTCCTGCCTCTTGTAGACCTGGACAGGATCCCACTGGTCAACAAAGACCGATTAATCGCAGATACTTAATGCGATTTTGATTTCTCATACCTCCAGTCATGGCTTAGAGAAGTTTTCCTGGACCAAAGTGATGAAATTGGACTCTGGGAGTCCAATTTACCCCTCTACCTTTTCCCTCAGATCCACCATTTTCCCGAGTTCACTCTCAAATGTCAAGCTCACTATATTCCCGAACAAAGAGTCGTCATCTCCTTGTCCGGAGAGATCCTGTTCCTCATCACGCCTGAATCCATAGACCAGATGATGAAAATCCCCCGAGCCGACTCTGCATCTCCCTTCAACCTAGAAATTCTCACGGAATTGTACCAGAAAATGACCTTCCCCCAAAGAGCTCAAATATTCGAGCTTTCCCTTCCCCCATCCGCTCAATTTCCCTCCATAAATCCTCCTTATCCGTCTTCCATGTTCTCCACAAAGGGAAACCATGTCATCTCATCCCTTTGTGATTTGTTAGGATACTATTCTTATCAGTGAGTAGATGAACCCATTCTGGGTTTTCTATCCATCTTCTCTACCAACGAAAATCCCACCACCCAGTTTGATTTCAGCACATTCTTGGCAGACAATATTCACGAACAGTTCATGAATTTTGGCACGGAAGGCATGTTCAGATACTCATCGGTACTAGCATACTTTTTCATCTTCTTCCAGGAAGATAAGTTTGGATTTTCCATGCAAAAGATGGACGAAGATGGTAGACCTCAAGCAGTCACAGCATGGACCTCCTTGCTCAAGAAAAACTCCACAGAGTACAGCTTCAAGGATTTCATCGATCAGTTCTACCACCCTGTGGTCAGTATGCTAGGCGGTAGGCCCGAGCCTCGAATAAACAGTGAAGTCCAGAGGATCCTACACCTCTCAGATAACACAAAGATGGGTGATTGGTATTTGTACCAGGATTACACCGAGATCAGAGTATACAGGTGCGAGTTAGCACTATATAAGCTGCCCAAATATCTACCTGTCAGGATTTTTGCTTTAGAATATATAAGGTAGATTATAAATTCCGATGATATCCACTTTGTATCATTGAAGAAAAAGAAGCAGCTTAGAATCAAGGGAAGATTGGCTCCTTCATCTGCAACAATCGAGGAGATGGGGAAGAAGTAGACAGGATGCTGAGGGAGATGAAGTTCTCCATGAGATTCCCATGGCATTATGATCCATGTGGGATCATCTCAGAGATGAGGGTGAAGAAAAAAATATCCCTTATGTTCATGTGTCTAGGCCTGAAGTTGAGAAGTATGCAAATCAGACAGCCTGGGATCCTAACACATTGGTCGAAGTACCACAGTAGGATCCCCCTACCACAGTATCTCAAACAACCATGCCACAGGTCCCTAAGGAAAAAATACCTCGACAAGATTTATCTCCACCTGTCACAGAGGTATCGTCCGAAGAGTTCCAGCTACATACTAAGAGGCCCAAGACAATTTCAGTTCCTGGCCCGACCAAAGAAAAAGAAGCCCCGTCTACAACAACGACCAAGGCGGATAGACCACCCTTCGGTTCCAGCCTCCATAAGTCCATAACCTCAGCAGTGACGATAAAATCTACAGATCCTACATCAACCACCCAGCCAAGCAAGGTGGGACCGAAGCTGAGTATTTTCGAGAAGTATGAGTTGATCAAGAAAAAGAAACAGACCCTGACCAGCAATACTTGCGCCCAGTTCTGGAAGAAGACGTCGACTGCGTAACATAGGTTGTTGTCTGCATTTGACACAAAGAAGGGTAGAATGCACATGGCCTTCCTCCAGGCACAGATACCAGATCCAAAGGTGATCACTAACTATAAAAGGGCCACCTTCGAATTCCAAACGAAGGACGTGCATCTGACCGATCAGATGGATCTGCACAAGCAGACATGGGAAATGGTTTTCTACACGTTGGCGCATGCTTCCACTTCTGCGTCTAGATTGCAGGTGTCCCTGAACAATGTTCAAACACAGCTCAAGCTGGAGAAGATATTGTCCTTTGCAAATGACAATAGGATCAAGACTTTGGAGGAGTTGGTCCTCAAGATCAGTTATGATCCTTCAACTGTGAAAGCAGCTGAGGAGATGATCAAAAAGAAGAACGTTGACATAGCCTCCTTGAGGAAACAACTGAAGCTCCCTCCCACAGAGGATTCACAGGCGAAGGAGATAGCAGAAAAAGAAGGAGAGAAGGATGAAATGTTAAAGCTGCTCATGGAGCAGAATGCACAGCTTAAAGAAATGGAAGATGAGATGGAGAAGCTATTAAAAGAGAAAGAGCAATTGAAGCCAATGGAAGTCATTCCATTGAGTGTTATTCCAATTTCAGGAGTGAGCACAACGTCAGTGACAGAAGTCCCATCCGCGACTCCATTGACATCATAGGAAAAGACAACCGACCTGGCTAA
The DNA here is from genome assembly GCA_009831015.1 of Picea engelmannii. Lineage (NCBI taxonomy): Eukaryota > Viridiplantae > Streptophyta > Pinopsida > Pinales > Pinaceae > Picea > Picea engelmannii. Next base: position 276,263 of record ML798366.1, on the reverse strand, counting down.
GTCCATGGAAAAGATGAACCTGCAGGAAACAGAGATTAGCAGGATTAAAAAGGAAGTTGATAACCTTCAGGAACTCAAAACTTCCTTCTAGACCAACCTCTCCAAGGAAAAGCAGGTGACAGAGCAACTCAAGCAGGAGCTACAGCAACTCCGGAAGAAAACAGTGGCAGGGAAGACTTTGGCTGAGGTTAAAGAGAATGTATGGATAGACATTACTAAGTCCATAAACGAGATATGGCCCATGATCCAAATCATGTTTGAGCAAAATGCGTTGGTGCTGATAAGAAAACAAGCCATTGAAAAGATCATAGTATAATTGGGAGACATTCCATCACAGGCAAATGAGATCATCAAGTTCCTCAATTCTAAGACTAGGGAAGAGCTAGAAGAACTGAAGATTGAAGACAAAACAGAGACCATCCTTGAGGTCAAAAGAGTTTTGACCAAGAGAGTATTAATGCTTCAGTTGGAAGAAAAGGTTCAGGCCATGGACCTGGGGGTACAGAAATTCTTCAGTAAGATTGAAGCTCTCCAGAAGAAAGGTCTTCCTGGTCTGAAAGTAATCAATGATAAATTGATGACACTCCCAGACTACAAGAAGAGATTAGCCGAAGTGGCTAAGGACAGTTCAAATTTTGTAGGCATTCAAGGGAGCATCATTGGCAAGGCATTCCTAGATGCCCTCTAGTGGGACATTAGTATCCAACACGAGATTCGATACATCTTCCTCACAAAGACGACATTCGCCAAGTTCACAGAAATGGACGAAGTGTATCGAAAACTGCTCAAAGTCAATGTGCCCAGTCATCTTAGATGGGAGGAGCTCTGTGATCTGATCGATTAGCAGATGAGATGTCCCGGTCCAGTCATTTTTCCATTCAGATGAAGTCGTGCAGAAGCTTCATCAACGGCCCACCCAGAAATCAGTGTGCAGTTGCACCACATCATCAAGTAGTTCCTAGATTTAGGAATTTTGTTAAGTTAGTTAGGCTAAAAATAGATTTAGCACGTCCTGTTCATTAATGATAGGATATTTGTAATTTGAGTTATAAATACTTCACCTTTCGAAGTATTGAGGGTTGTTGATCTTCACACTTTGATGCTATCAGACTGTAATCTTTTTTGAGATCTTCCATTAATAAAAAGGAGGCACTTTTACAGGATTCTTGCGTGTATTTACTGGTGATGTTTTTCTCTCTAAGTTGAATGTTATTCTCGCTTTGTTATCATTTTTTTTTCTGAACCTAATCTTTAAGAGTAACGAATGTTGCAGGATTTATCTAGTATACCCTGTCTCTGAATTGAAATATTTAAGTGTGTTATCTTCTGGTGTTTTCAATAAAGAAATTCTTAACTGCTTCTTTGTTGAAATTATCTTTCTCATCTTTTCTTTTGTTCATCATTTAAGCTACTAAAAGATCCAGTGATTATATTATCTCGCCCTGTGAAAGTTTTTCCCTTTACGTTTCTGGTTTGTATTTCATATTTTATTAAAACACAAAACCCATAGCCTAATGGATGTGTAGACTGTCTCAACCAATTCGAAAAACACTTTGACAACAAAACCGACCTATTTATTTACCTAGCCTAATATTTAAAGTTGGAAACATAGCTAAATCATATAGAGAGATCCCTCTCTGAAGTTGGAAGGCCTAGATCACAACTTCAAAAGTGGTTGGATAAAGTTACCTTATTAGATTTCTTCTGTTGTCAACCTCTAGGAAATTTACCAAGTGCTAACACCCGGGAGGGTTAGGCCTGCCATAGAATGGTAGTCCTCCAGGAGGGAAAGGTTTGCTAGATGGTGGTTTCCCTCTAGCCGGTTGTGTTTGGCCAGCAAGGGTCTGCATTCTCGGGTGAAAATATGTCCCAGCAGGATCGTGTGGAACATGTGGAGCTGTAGAGTAAAAGATTTTAGAAACTGGGGTAGGGATTAAGGTGCCTTGGAGATGAGTAGAGATGATGAGTCCAGCATTGTGATGGACTTGTGCTGGCGTAATAGTAGGGTTAATAACCTGATCGACTGGGTGATCCATGGTTTGACCGAATGGTCCTGTTTCACTAGGAGGTTCATGACGATGAAAGGGTTGTCGAAAGGATTCGAAATGTTCATAGAGATAGCGTTGCGATGAATTCCTCCATACAGAAAGAGCAGGTGTGGGATTGGTATCTACTACGATGCTAGGACGAACATGAGTCCTATACTCATCACCAAAGATTGGTTATGTGGATCCCATATATGTTTCGGTAAAAGTTCTCTCTGGTAATCATGGGACCTCTTCATCTATGATGTTTCCAAGGGAGTCTAAACAAAGAAAAAGTGGTTTGAGAGGGGTTACCGACATAGATGTAGTATGAGGAGTGGTATTTTCAACCATGACCAAAGCGCCTTCTAAGTTATCTAACAGAGGAGCAATAACACTTCCAATGTCGGATTGATTTTCTACCTCTCTATGGTCGTTGTCTTCTGGAGGATTAGGATGTAAGGGTTGATAGCCTTCTGGAGGCAGCCCTTGCATCCTACGTGATCGGCGAAGACCTTTATCATCTACAGGCTCAATTTTGGAGAATAATAGAACACACTGAAAATCTAGGGCCAACTAACAAAAAGAAACAACATACACTAATAAAATCTAGGAATCAACCAAGCAAAAAAAACTTCCCTCGATGATCGTACTAGTTGGTGATGAAATCCAACGTCGCGTGATCAAGTCGGGAAGGGGCTAGGATATGGTGGAATAGTTACAATTGTGACCTGATTAACAGATTTTCACCTTGGTGCAAGCTTCCACGCAGTAATTGTGGATTTACCCTCTAAGGAGCCCGAGTGAGTTTGATCAATGTCTATTCCAGGTACAGTGAGACTTCCCTTCACCGTCACCTTGTGTAAGTACCTAAATATTATGGAAACTAAAGACACCAATTCCTAGTAAGTCCCTGGGCGGGTACAGTCGACAGTCCGATTCGAAATGTATGGGCAGGATAACAAGTCCAAAATTAACCCGAGAGGATCCCACACATAATCATGGGTATACCTTCAAGTGACCCCCAATATACGATCCGACCACTACAAATAGTTGAACCACGGAGGGATAATCTCTGTAATTCACCTGAATGTGACCTTGTGCATAACCCCTATGTGAGAGGGGGATCCCAGAAAATCGATACGACAATTGGATTTGACTCTCCCTAGCTCAGGATGCTAATGTTTGTTTTGAAAACTTTGGAGAGTTATACTCATAGCCTAATCCAAAGTGCTAACCCTTGTATAGTGTTGGTGGAAGATCCTAAAAACAAAAAATGTTCTAGTTAATTTTCAATTAGCGTCCGTTTTATAGTTGTTCTTTACTCAAAGGGTGTATGAAAGTGAAATTGATGGAATGATGACTCAATTCCCAAAAAGATGCATAAACGATGATAAGCAATCATTTCTTTTCAATTAATGCCTATTTAAGGGAAAGAGAAAGCGTCGTTTTCACTATCAAACACTAATATGGAATGTCCTCAATCAATTTGTTCTCAATTGATTCAATGTAATGCTAAAACATTTCAGAAATGCCTTCTAATATGCACACCAATCACTAAGATGTATCTTTGTTGTTTGAATGTGAATGATGATTAATTCAATGCAAAACTTCTCCTGCCAACTACCCTTTCAGATCAAGGAGATTCGGACAAGAATAAGCATATTTCTCACAAACAACACACCCTCTTGCTATGATTGAAACAAGAAGAAAAAAGAAAACGAAAGATAACAAAGAAAATCAAACAATTCACACAAAAGAGAGATGTTTAAGAACAATGACCTCAAAGAACCAAATGAGAGGATTCACAGATTTATGATGCCCTTCACAAGAGTTCCCGCTCAGTCGGATAAGAGAGAAGAAAGAAGTGTATTGATTCCAAGTTCTCAACAGCAAAAAAACTCAAAATAAGGAAGAAGGTCACAAAATATGAACAACAGAGTGCTTATTTCTCAGAAAGCAGAGTGTCAAAGGTCAATAGGAAGAAGCATTGAAGCACAAAGAAGCTGAGCAAAGGAAAAACAGAGATTGGATTTCAGAAAATACAATTCTTGAAGATTTGTTTTGCAAAGAAAGGTTGGCACTCTGGTGTAAGGGGCACTAGAGTGTTATAACGCTTTGTCTAAGACCTTCAAGGAGTGTTGGCGCCCTGCTAACATAGGCAAGGGAGCGTCAGTGTCCTAAGACCAGGAAAATTATCCAAAAAACCCAAAAACTCAGTTAAAATTCGGCATTCAGAGTGTATGTGATGGAATAAGGATTAAATCAACATATGAAATCAAACATACGGGGTGAACAAGGTCTAAAAAGAACAAAGGGTAAGACAATGTCTGTGAGGAAAACCAAAACTGAAAGTTTCGATTCGATCCCCAATATGATCGCCAATTTCTGTTGTAGGAAAATCTCCTTGTGGACAGGTAGATCTCCTCTTGAGAGCTAGACTCTTAACTCTTAAGACAGAAGGTGCTTAACATGGACACCAACTTCCTTTTAGATATAGATAAAATAATGTGTGAGGAGGAAGGAGAAAAGAAGTACCTTTTTACCGGTGTTTGTCCCTACACAGTCTGAGTTGAGCTCCAATCTTAAACTCCTCGATAAGCCCTATAGACAAACAAAGATACAACCAGCTTCCTACTCTACTAATATTGGCTCGAAATAGATCTATCTATTAGAGACAAATTCATGTGAGATCAAACATAGACTTGAAAGAAATAGGCCAAGCATATTATATTAATGAGAATAACAATGAAGAAAACTTACAACCATAGATGTGAGTGAAGCAGCTTCATCAAGTTCCCCTTGTCCAAACCCTTACTTAAACAGTCCACACATAGAATGTTGATGTTCCAATACCACTCATGAGATCATAAGTTTGGTATAATTCTCAATCTCCATTACCCCTCCTCCATGGAAATTCTTCATTATATAAGATTTGGAGACTTAACCACCATGGAGAGAATATTTCATTAGATCCACTAAGAAATGGATTTCTAATATATTTAGGGAGAAAATATCTCTTAAGGATTTTGGGGAGGAAATATCTCTTAAGGATTTTAAGGAGGAAATATTTCAACCATCCATGAGATCCTCCACCTTCCCTAAAAAATAGGAAACCAAATGTGAGGTGGATCCTCACACTTAATTACTTTCTTTTTCATGAATATTAATAATAATTCATGTGCAGTTGATTCTCTCACTTGATCAATTTATTTTCCATGAATATTAATAATAATTCATGTGTACTTAGTATTTCTTTGCCTTCATGTAATATATCTCTCCTCCACATTGACTAGGGATTGTGACATAGGTTATTCCATGGTGTCAAGGTGTATGCGACACTTATACGACACTTTATGACACTTAGGGCGAGGTACCTAAGTGTGAAAATTTCATGTGTAACACCCATTCTTTTGTGTCATAGCCAACTTTCATCTTCCTTTCCTAGACAACACTTTTCATTTCTAATTTCACTTAACACATATATGTTGCTTGAAGGTCTTGCAGCTGTAGCGACCAATTTCCCTAAAACTTATTTTCTTTTATCACACTTTTGTGAATTGAAAGTAACTTTATGACCTTGGTCATGTTAGAATATAAAGGATTCTGTGCTCGTTTTACCACGACGATACCCTCGTCTCCCAACCATAGGCCGGAGCCTCCCTCCGATCACCTTAACCTTGACCTGAGAATTCCTCTGGAAGCAAACCCTAGGCTAGATAGCCAAACAAAGAGCAGCGCATCTCTCCCCAAGGATAGCGCATCACAAAAAGCTGATAAGATAGTCCAAACCCTAGCCAAGAGATATCCAAGCCAAACACTGAAACTTGTTGTTGCTGCAGCTGCACCTGCAACCCTCCTCCAAACCTGTGCACCAGCTACACCTGCAGTGCGCACCAACTGGGGAAACTGCGGTCCTGAGATGTGACAAATGAGAAATTGGCGCCCTGTATTTATAGTAATCCTGCCAGTTTACTGGGGCCGAATTCTCCTTATTGGTAGGTGTCTGTTCAGTATATTATTATTAATTCTAGCCAACTTCTTCTCTTAGAGGATAATAGCCTAATATAAATTATATTCTTGAGCCAACAAGGCTTCTAGGGTTATTAGCCAATTCATTAGGGTTTCTCTTGCTTCCCGGAGTCTTCTATTCTCGTCAGGTTCACATGTAGAGGTAAATACCTCTCGTAGCTACCATAATATTAACACTCCCTCCTAGCTAGAGAGGTATTTATAGGTAATGGAATTGAGCACAAAACATACCATTTACCCGGTAACATCAATATAGTCATCTAGACTATTTCATGACTAGATCGTGAGCATCACCATTACTATCAGTTGCATCATCATACTTCATCTGAGTAATATGATGCTGAATAAGTCACTCTCACCATAGAGTGATACAAGTGGAGTAAAAGTTCTAAACTGTTTTCCATCTGAAAAACTTTGTTCATCATTCACCTGAATGATCATCATCTCCAATAAATTGTTGATAGTCTTCAAGGCAATTAGTGCAACAATAGAATGGTCTTGAGCACAACAGACCATACAACTAGTAGCACCATGAGCACCTGTCATTATTATCCGACTGGATAATCTCCTATGACAACTGGTACAATATCAATTTATAGAACACACTTGTGTCCATTCTCGTAGTACACAAATACAATCCAGTGGTTAACTACCACATCAAGTAACATACAAGTACTTGATCAGCAATAGTGAAACATATTCACCACAGTAGTTCTCATCTACTGTCATATAGTCTTCATAACAAACATCTGAGAGCATCCTGCATAGAAACAATGTTATGATAAAAACTGTATCATCTGGGCCAATCTTTCACTCATGTATGTGAGATCTGAAAGAATGTTTGCCACCATAGTAGTCTTCATCTGCATAGAAACAATGTTATGATAAAAACTGAAACTTCTGGGCCAATCTTTCACTCACGTCTATGAGATTTGAAAGAGTGACTGCCCTCAGTATATAATATCAACAACAATCAACTAGGCCAATCTTTCACTCATGTCTGTGAGATCTGAAAGAATGTCTGCCCTCAATATAGAATATCAATAATAATCATTTGGGCCAATCTTTCACTCACATCTGTGAGATTTGAAAGAATGTCTGCCCTCAACATAGAATATCAATAATAGGCTATCTGCCCCATTCTTCTCAACCAAGGAAGAAGGATTATTTCTGATTTTTGAACCTGGACCATTTCCCACCCTGGGCCATTCTTCCGACACTAAAAAAAGTGTAACCTGGAGAGAATGAGTCTGCCCTCGAGAAATGCTTGGACCATTCCTTACCCTGGGCCATTCC
>ML798366.1:240658-258143 GCA_009831015.1 Picea engelmannii | reverse complement strand
ATAGGGCTCCTAGAAATGCATACAAATAATACAAATCCATGAACATACAAGAAGTAGAGAAAATAACACAATTCAGGGGAAAACTTACCACATCATTTTCTCTTCACTCAAGATCCTTTGTATTGGACATGTTGCAGATTACTTCATTAGAATCATGCTCTGCATGAATAAAATAAAAGTTATAATAATTACAAGGAAAACACCAATTAGTGGATGTTTTTGTGGAACCACTTCTCCCTTCTCCATTTTTAGTGTGGGTTTCTAGCAAAGGTAGGAAACCAGAGATTTTCGCAGAATTCTTTTTATCGATACACCTAAACTGTTATGTTGCAACCAGATGTTTTGGCAGAAGTTTTTTTTATTGATGCACCTAAATTATTATGTTTTATATATGCCCTTTAATATCTAAAACATTGGTGATCCATGGCTACAAGTGCATTGGAGCAACAACATGTCAAAAATACATCAGTTCTAAACATTGGTCAAGACACATTGATGATCCACATTGGTCTAGGTGCACCAATGCTTCTATACCAATGTGCACCCAAGTGTAAAAAAACACAAAATTTGTACTCCATGACCCATGTGCACTAGAGTGATAATAGCCCAAAAATACATCAGTGCTTCGCTTCTGTATTGGTATATTGTTTCTCCTATTTGGTATGGGTGAACCAATGCTCCTATACAGTGTAGGTGCATCAATGCTCTTCTTTAGGTATGGGTGCACTAGTGCTCCTAACACACCAAATCACTGAACAATAATGTCCCTAATGCTTGAAACTAAGAAATTATATTGATGTCCACAATATACTAGCAGCACTAAGAAAAGATACACAAAATTAAGTAAGAACTACAGCTTATAGTTCCGTGCTTTTCATCGATTTGGTCACATCTAATTAAGATTTCCCAAAATGTAACCTTGATTATTACTTGAATACTAGTTCTTTGCTAAATACAATTTCAATTCCCAATGATCATATTTCCCCCTTCCCACCTATAAATAGGAATACAAAAAACTGGAATTTCTATGGACCACTGTTGGCACAGGGTCAGACCTAGGGTTCAGCTCCAAGAGTGCACCAACAAACCCTAGCTACTGGCCCTTTCGGCAGCACCTGCGAAGCAGATGCAGTCTCACCCAAAGAAGTTGTGAGGAGGTTGCAAGACAGATATGTCTACAACCAGGGGAATATCAAGTGGTTCTTATTGCAACAACAACATAACATGCATCTATTATTAACTAGCTAGATATTTTTGTCACAGCTATAGATCTGATCTAATACAATAATGCAGATAACAATATAACAACATCAGAGCTCAAGGCATCAATCACACACACAACAAGAGATGTACATGGTTCACCCTCTCTCTAGGGCTACGTCCACAGAACTGTGCTTATGATATATTAAGGTAAATCTTACAGTTCTGATCTGCGCTCTTGGCCAACAGATCCTTTCTCTTCGTCTCTCTTCCCTCCTGTACACCCAACTGCAGGACTTGATCTTCGCACCCAGCTGAAGATATTACAATCCCAGAAGGATCTCTCTCTCAGCCCTTCTCTCCCCCACTATGATAATCTCTCACACAATAATAGAGCTAGATCAACAACAATATCATACAAATACTCAATGACCAACCCAACCCAGGTTCTCTTAACCTTTATTTATACATTACAATACCTCACCGACAGCCTTAGGTTGAAACCTAGGTTTCAAAAACCCTAACTACCAAAACCCTAGGTGTCTACAACCCTAGGTAAACTTGACCCATTCTTTCTGGGCTTCGCCAGCCTGTCTTTCCTTCTCCATCTCACGATGCTCCAGGGCATCTAATGCTTGATTTTTCCACTTCCTGAGTCATCCTCGTTCAATCCTTCTTGTCGATCTGTCATCCTTGATCTCCTCATCCAACGGCTTGCTTTTCCGCACTTCGCTCCATATTTTTTGTTCTTTTTCTCTCTTTGACCCAGTGACAGCCACTGTGTCTCTTGCGAAGCTCGCTTTTTACCTGTTCTTCCTCGATCTTCACTTCCTTCCATAACCCATGGCCAACAGGCCCCCAACACTCACCTATGACTCATCCCAAGGCATTTGAGATCTGATCCTCTTGTTTTTCTTTGACTTTCGACTGCGCAGTGCAACCCTTGCTTTCTTCTTTATGCCTCCTTTCCATCCTTGTGTAGATTGTCTTTTCTGTGTCTGGTACCCAGTTTCAATTGCACCTGGTACCTAGACCCTTGTCTTCTTGATTCTATTGAGAGTTGCAAGACAGTTGGTTGTCATAGTACAACTTCAGTCGACTCCCATTCACCAAGCCTTCCTTCCAATCTCCTTTCAATGTTTTCAGCTACGCAGCTCCACCCTCTATAATGTAGACAATCTCATATGGTCTGAGCCAATGTGTTATGAACTTCCCAGGGTATTTTATAAACTTATTGTCATATAGAAGGACTAAATCACCTTGCCTGAATATCTTATTCTTGATGTGTCTATCATGATAGGCCTTTTCTCGTTCCTTCTTAATTTGTTGATGGAAGCCTGCAATGAATCTGTCTTCTTCTAGTTCGACTAACTATGATAGCCTCTCATGAATAGCGTCAGTATCATCCATGTCTGTAAATGTAGAAATCCGTAAGCTAGGTACCAAGTACTCCATTGGGACAACATCTTCAAGACCATAAACCAACTTGAAAGGAGTCTGTGTTGTTAATTTTTTGCAAGTGGTTCTATAAGCCCAGAGTACTGCTAGTACTCTTAAATCTCAGTTGTCCCTGTTCACACTGCAAATATTTGTCAATGTTGTCTCCAAGACCTTGTTGAATGCTTCAACTGTTCCATTTGTTTGTGGATGATAAGGTGTGCTCTTCTGATGGTGGACTGCAAATTCTTCAGTCAAGGCTTCAACTGTCTTATTAATGAAGTGTGTCCCTTGATCACTCATAAGGACCTTAGGGCATCCAAACCTGGTTATTATTTCATCAAATATAAAACATACAGCTGTAGCTATGCTACAATCCTTGACTTCTCTTGCTTTGGCCCATCTAGTCAGGTATTCTATCACAGTGATAATATACCTTTCTCCTGTGCGCTTTTCTGGTGGGTTTATAGGTCCCATGAAGTCAATGGCCCATTTTTCAAATGCTTGTAGGTTCATCTGTGGTGCTAATGGCATCTCATCTCTTCGGGATGGTTTTCCAACTCGTTGGCATGCATCGCATGCTCTGGCATATTTTTTAGCATCTCGGTGTAACGTAGGCCACCAAAGGCCAGCTCGCAGAACCTTCTGCGCAGTTGTTTTTCCTGCATAATGTCCTCCTGCAATGCCTTCATGAGCTTCTTCGAGGATCATAGGGCGTTATTCCTCCATAACACATCTTCTTAGGATCTCGTTAGGTCCCATTTTATATAGCTAACCAGCTATCAGTGAAAAATCTGCAGCGCGCACCACTAGTTATTTCTTCTGCGAAATTGTGTATTTGGCTGGAGCTATTCCTGTTGACAGGAATTGGACTATGTCTGTGAAGTGGTCATCAATCTTTCTAATGGATAAAAACTGTGCATCTGGCAGTGTGTCCTCCAGACTGGTAGGTTCTTCACCATGCTCCAACCTCGACAGGTGGTTTGGGCCCTTATTCATTCTTCCTGGCTTAACTATGATCTCAAAATCATATTCTTGAAACAGGAGAAGCCATCTGCATATTCTCCCCCCCAAAACTGGCTTGTTGACTAGGTATTTCAGCACGGAGTTATCAGTAAATATTTTAAAGTGTCCTCCCAACAAGTAGTGGTGGAAATTTTGCAATGCATACACCATGGCTAGTCCCTCTCTCTCTGTAGTAGTGTAATTGATTTCAGCTGTGAAGAGATTTCTACTGGAAAATGATAATGGATGATCAATATCCCCTTCTCCAGGTTGTGCCAGTACTGCTTCTAATGTAATAGAAGATGCATCAACATGCACATGAAATTCCTTGTTTTAATTGGGAAAGACTAGAATAGGCGTAGTGACCATCTTTTGTTTCAGTGTGTCGAAGCTCTGCTGGCATTCGTCTGTCCACCCAAATTGACAGTCTTTTTTTTATAATCTCTCCATTGACGCAGTAATCTGAACATATCATTTGATAAATTTTTTGTAATAGCCAGTATGTCCTAGCATAGTGCGCAGTTGTTTGACTAATGTAGGTGGTGGTAAATCAACTATAATTGCAATTTTGGATGGATCCACCAACAATCCTTGCTTGCATACAATATGACCTAATAATACTCCAAATGATGAGAAGAAGATGCACTTCTTCAAATTCAAAGCAATTTGACACTGTCTGCATTTATGCAGCATTATCCTTAGACATTCGATATGATTTTTCAACAAACTAAAAATAGTCCAGTCATCAAAGTATGCTTCTAAAAACTTATGCAAAAATTCTTTGAATGCTTCAACCACCACCCTAGAAAATATGGTTGGGGCATTCTTCAATCCAAATGGCATTACTGTGTATTGGTAGGATCCCCACTCTGTGGAAAACGTAGTCTTATGATAGTCCTCCTTGGCAATGCGGTTTTGATGGTCTATTGAAAACCCATCTGTAAAAGAGTATACTTCTTGGCCTCCCGTGTTATCTAGCACTTCGTCTGTGAAAGGTGTAGGGAAGGAGTCATGTAGACAAGCATCATTCAGCTTCCTAAGATCTACACAAATCCTGATCTCACTTGTATTCTTATCTTGCACTACCATTGGGCTGATCCACTCCGACTCTTTAACAGGTTCAATAATCCTTGCTTCCAGCATTCAGTTGAGCTCAATCTTCACTTTTTCCTTATATTTCAGGTTCAATCTGTAGGGTCTTTGCTTTATTGGCTTCGTGTCTGGTTTCAAAGGGATTCTCATTTCTCCCATAGGTCCTTTGATTCCCTTCATATCAGTGAACTTGGTCAGGAACAAGTCCTGATACTCATGCAATAATTCTTTGATTTTGTCAATGGTAGCAGCGTCCCAGTAATCTCCGACATTGGTACGCTTTGGTGTTTCCTCTGTCCTGATATTGACTTTCTTTATTTTTATCAATTGTCCAATGAATGGCAGTTCAACTCCTGGACCTTCCACATCTCTCTGAACTTTTGTTTCTGCGATATTCACCTTCCTTGGGTCATCGTCTTCATCGGCATTGATGTTGTAGCATGTCTGCAGTTTCTGGAGGAGCGTAGTCCATTCATCCACTTCTTGCTCCAAGGGGAGGCCAGATGCCTCCTCAAATACTTTCTGTCTCACCATCTGTAATGCTTGATCTACAGAAGGAAATTCATTGTCAACCAAAAAGGTGGTTATAAAATTATGGATCATACCTTCCTATTCTAAAGTGACAAGACGCAGCTCTGCTTGAATGTACCAGTTAATTGGGGTTGTATCCAGTGTATTGACGAAGCTTTGTACCCATTGTTCTCGAGGAATGTCACTCCAGGCCTCTTCGCAACTTTGTACATGGTCCTTTGGGCAGCTTCGACCTGTGTACCATGCTTCGAAACATCCTTCTTGTGTTGAGAACCATGTTGTCATCAGAGTTTAGCATTGTGTCCAGTCAGTAATATTGCTTTTATGTGTCCCCCACCATCTTGCTAGTGTGTCTTTAATGGCCTCATCCATTCCCAACAACCTCTGTTGTGTTGGTACACTTGTTTCAAATTCTGATAAGAATCTTTCTAGGGAGTTCAACCCATCAAATGTGGGTAGATTACTCACTATTGTGCCAATTCAGTGAACTTCTCTGGTTAGCCTAGCACATCTTCTTGTAGATACTTCGTACATCTGGTTCTGCCAGTTCTCCAGCGCTTCTTTGGATTCGAATGAACATGCACTGTCACTTCGCCAGCTCAGATTTCCGTCAGCTGTAGGGTTGATATAATCCTACTGTCTGGCTGTTAATTTGTATATGTTTTCTAGTTCAAATGCATGGTCTTCTTCTCTAATGGGTTATGTGTATCATGGACCCTCATCTGGATCTAAAGGTGCAATGACCCTAAGGCCAGCTTTCTCAAATGTCATGCGTCGGTTCTTTAAATCAACAATAGTGGAATTGTCGAAGGCCCAATCAATTCCTAATAATGCAGGGTAAGGACAACTAGCATCAACAATTTCAATTACCTCAAAATCTGCAAAGGTTCTTACTCCATCGATGTCCACTAGGACATGCTCTAATCATCCAAATGGGCTGACAGCTTGCTGATTAAACATGCAAAGCCTGATAGGGGAATATATCAGCTAGGATTTTCCCATCAATACCCAAGTCTGCTTCATCGTGACATTGACTTCTAACCCTAAGTCAAGGACCACATAGTCTATCTCATACTCTCCTATCGGAGCATTCAAGTGTAATTCTTTATTTTTCCTTCTCCTTTTTCCAGTTTGGTGCACTGCTCTATTCAGCAAGGGGTCTATTTTTCCTAGTTCATACTGCTTGATTAAATCTTGTAATTCTTGTAAAATGCCTTTATCTTGAATCAACTTAACACAAGTGTGCAAGAATTCCATGAGTTTTCTTACCTCTTTCCCTTCCGTTGGTGATGCAGACGGATCAAACACCTGAGGCATACTGTATTCTTTGATTTCTGGTTGTCTCTTTGATGAATATCCTTGATCTCCTTTGAACTCTTTCCTTACCTCCTCAAATATCTGTCTTTCTTTCTTAGCATCGAACGTTGGGGTCTTTTCTATAGCTTTCCTGACTCTGTGGTAATTTTCAGTCCTTCCTTGGGTTTCTCTGTCTTCTCCTTTAGCGGCACCTCCTCGAGTAATAACAATGACTCTAGGGTTTGCTCCGCGAGGTTCAACATATATCAGTTGTACTTGTGGATTCTACTGGGGTCTTCGTTTTCCTTGAAGTTTATCCAGCAACACATGGCATTCTTCTATGACATGCTCGAAGGAGTTACAGTAACTACAGGTTTTGCAGGGATTTTGAAAATCCCTTGCTAAATGATCTGGCTACATGCAGTTGTAACAGATTATTTGGCCTCGTCCTCATCCTCTATAGCCACCATGAGGAGTGAAATTTCATCTCCCCAGAGAGTTGTACTACAGAGTGTTTCCCTCTTGTTGTACTTTGCCTTGAATCTTGTATATGTATCTTGACCTTTCATGCATGAGATCATAATCTCTACAATCCCGATCATCATGCCCCACTGATTTAAAGAATATATAATACAAGTTTGTGGGTGTCTGTACATACTTATGCATGTAATAGAACTCACCTAGGTGATGCCTATTTTTGCATACCTCACACCAGGGTAGGTTAACTTGTTTTAAGGGGCTCGGTGCCCCTGATGCCAAGTACTCATGAAATAAGGGGAAATGTTCCTTATCATGTCCTTCCGATCTGAATCTGACACACCAGATATCATCCATTTTTTATTTTCCCTTATCTTTCTTCATATCCTCGACCTATAAAGACAAACTAGTTAGCTGGCTCATGATCTGGCTAATGCCTGATCTAGATTCTCCCATCAATGTTGATTCAAGCTTAATGGCGATCTCCAAAGCTTATGCCTGAGATGCAATATTTTTTTGCATCAAAGGGATTCTTATGTGTGGTAACAACGCAGCGATGAACCACTCTTTTTTCTATTCGTCAGGGATCTGGAAAGTTAATCGGCCTGTCAAGGTCTTGAATCTCTAGTCGAACTCCCAAACAGGTTTTGCTACCTTTTGTTTAATCTCTTTTATTTCCGTAATACATTGTGATTCCAACTTAGATTTCTTAAACTCTGCAATCAGCGCATTCTTGATCTCATTCAGGGGCTTAGGCTGTGCCAGTTCTTGGACCAGTTTCATGTACCATCTCAGTGCACGGTCCCTTAGTGTAGTGTTGAACTGGGTTCTCTTGATGGCTTCATCGGTGATAGTTTTAATATTCCATATAGCCTCACACAGAAACCAATGTTGATCTAGATCTTCAGATCCATATCCTCTAAAGATAGGGAGTCTCATTTCATCTGCCATAAAGCTGACTAGGGTTCTTGTCTGAGTAGATGTTGGGCTACTGGTAACAGTACTCTGAAGACTCTGGTGGTTCTTACTATTCTGACTGCTAAGTGTTTTTGGGACAACAGGAGGATTAATGTTACTTACCTCAGTAGTTCGCGTAGTTCCAGAGGTTTCTGGCTTGCATTGGCGCAGTTCTTTAGCTTCCCCTTCTTCAGTTCTAGTGGGCTCTAGATGCTCTTCGTTGGTTAGATCTACATTTTCTCCACTATAGAAACCTTCTTCTTCATAGTTTTGCTTAAACAAATTCTCGAGGTGAGCTCCTCGGAATACTTTCCCACTATGTGTATGCCCTACTTCTGTGTCATTGTCGTTGTCCGAGATCTTGAACATTAGCCTTCTTAGGTCCGATCAATCTACTGTATCTTCCAGATGTGGTTTTCATGCAAGAGCATCTTGATTCTTAGCTTCAAGAAGTGCAAAATTTTTCCTCTGAGTCCCTTGAAAAAGTATCTCTTGGATTGACTATACGATTATGTTTTGTCAACAACAAACTCAGTGATATACCTTACAATGGTACTATCAAACCAGTGATATATTGTTCTGGATACAATGTTTTCGACTCTCTTGACCTTCTGGATCAATGCTGGTGTCCAAACCACAAAGGGTTCTAGATCTGATTTCAAACTATGTGTCAGCTAACCTAGCCAACCACTCATGTAGCTCCTGATGGATTCCTCCAAAGAAGATCTTGTGAATGTCAGTGAAGATGTATCTTTGTAGCCAATCTTCAGTGCTTATTTTAGGGTTCTTGTTCTGGGCTTCAACGAAGTCCTTCTCTTGATCCTCTACCCACTTCTGAATCTTTGTCTTCAATAGGAACCACCTTGACATTCCCTTAAAAATATCCTGGTCCCGGCAACAGAACCATTTGTTGGCACAGGGGCAGACCCAGGGTTTAGCTCCAAGAGCGCACCAACAAGCCCTAGCTACTAGCCCTTTCGGCAGCACCTGCGAAGCAGATGTAGTCTCACCCAAAGCAGCTATGAGGGGGTTGCAGAATAGAGATGTCTACAACCAGGGGAATATCAAGTGGTTCTTATTGCAACAACAACATCACATGCATCTATCATTAACTAGCTAGATATTTCCTTCATAGCTATAGATCTAATCTAATACAATAATGCAGATAACAATATAACAACATCAGAGCTCAAGGCATCAATCACACACACAACAACAGATGTACGTAGTTCACCCTCTCTCTAGGGCTACGTCCACAGAACTGTGCTTATGATATATTAAGGTAAAGATTACAGTTCTGATCTGCACTCTTGGCCAGCAGATCCTCTCTCCATCTCTCTTCCCTCCTGCACACCCAACTGCAGGACTTGATCTTCGTAGGGTGTTGAAGATATTTAAATCCCAAAAAGATCTCTCTCTCATCACTTCTCTCCCCCAATACGATAATATCTCACACAATAATAGAGCTAGATCAACAATAATATCATACCAATACTCAATGACCAACCCAACCCAGGTTCTCTTGACCTTTATTTATACATTACAATACCTCATCGACAGCCTTAGGTCGAAACCTAGGTGTCAAAAACCCTAGGTGTCTACAACCCTAGTTCAACTTGACCCATTCTTTTCGGGCTTCGCCAGCTTATATTTCCTTCTCCATCTCGCGCTGCTCCAAGGCATCTAATGGTGGATTTTTCCACCTCCTGAGTCATCCTCGGTCCATCCATCTTGTTGATCTATCATCTTCGATCTCCTCATCCAACGACCTATTTTTTCGCACTTCACTCCATCTTTTATGTTCTTTTGTGCGCTTCGACCCAGTGACAGCCACTGTGTCTCCCGCGAATCTCGCTTTCTACCTTTTCTTCCTCATTCTTCACTTCCTTCCATAACCCATGGCCAATAAACACTCTCCCTCCAAATTCTTCCTCACTACCATCTTAATATGTCAGTGCAATATTTTCCACGGAACAGACAGTGGGACATTTTTCTTCCTACACAAATCCAATAAGGTTATTACCCTCCTATGAAGAAATGCCTTCATATATCTCTTTGTTCCGGATTTCACATTGTAAAAAAGGGATGCCTGCTTCATTACATAAAGTTTAAGAACTTTTTTATCAAAGGCTAACATATCCACAAACTATTCTAACTGGATGCATAGAACGAAAACGTATTGTATGTTATTGCCATCTTCACCTCTAGATCAGAGATAGGTTTTAAAATTTATTTTGGGACTCTAAAGTGGACTGGCAGTCACTAAGATCTCTTCTTAAACATAAAACACCATGTCCATGACACAATGAAAAGACACAATGAAAATAATGGTAATGCTCTTTGTCATGTGAGACACAATGAAACGTGTCACAAGACTTTAAAAGTTGCATATATTATGTCACAAGATTTTGGAAGTTGCATGATTAAGAGAAGTTGAAATTATCATTAAGTGTATAACAAAATTACATTCATAGATATATACAAGCCATAGAAATAGCCTTGTGTATATTATCAACTATATAATGTACATCTAACTATGTTATAAAATTATTACATGACATCATGAATTTCTTTTAGTCTTCTTTTTTTCTTTCCAGTGCTTAAGAAAATCATCAATGTCCATGTCTTCATTTATTGGGTGCTCTTCAATAGATGATGTTGTTTCAGTCCTTTCACGTCGAGTACATCTAGTCTTGTACCCACAGCGTGGATGCTGCTGTGAGGGGCCATCACCTAAAAAAATAAAAAATATCGAATTTATATGGCCAATTTTTAAATATCATTGAAGTAGTTCATTAATATTAAAAAAAAACTCTGCAATGTAATTATTTACCTGGTCCTC
Organism: Picea engelmannii; assembly: GCA_009831015.1. NCBI lineage: Eukaryota > Viridiplantae > Streptophyta > Pinopsida > Pinales > Pinaceae > Picea > Picea engelmannii. Next base: position 247,306 of record ML798366.1, on the reverse strand, counting down.
TAGTTGGCACCGTTGGAATGGTTGTCAGCCTGTGCACCTGATCTTTAGGTCGAGGATGGTCATCTATGACATTCTCTTCCATTGAAACATCAAAATTTATAAGTACAAAATTATTAAGTATATGATTAATATATAGACATTTTACCATCGTGGGCCTCATTCACAGGAACATCTTGGGGCTGCACCTCACTGGGATGGGGATGTTGAGGAGCACCATGATCTTCTGGCTATGTTTCACTATCAATGCTCTGTTTTTTAGTATTAATGGTAGGGTTGATAGTGTTGCTCCCCTGATTAAAAAAAAGTAAGACATTAAATTATGGACGATATCAAACATTTACATATTTTATAAGTAACAAAAGGTTAATGTGGACTGATTTGTATTTATCTTATCAAGCAAATTGGATATTGGGCTCTGCCCCATGCTTTTCCTTCGATTAACCACGGCTTTATAATCGTACTTGTAACCAAGTTCGAGATCTTCCTTCGTGGTTCCAGTGCCGAAGTCATCACCCTGCATTGCATAAGGGTATGGTTTTTTAATGTTTTTGGCTGCAATTACCTTAAAGTTGTAAGGTGATACGATTAATATTCTTAAGATGTTTGGGTACTTACGATTCGTGATTGTAACCTCAAGTAGTCGTCCAGGCCTAGCTTGTGTTGGCCATGTTTGGAAATCCTTGATTTGGTTTCCTTCGAAGTGTCAGGCAACCTATCATCAAAATTTTCAAGTATGTTATATATAACCACACTTTTATTTAGATCTAAAGAAACATAAAGCTAGTATTGAATTCAAAAAATTGTAATTTACCTTGGTGTACTAGTTATTTGGTCTCCTGATTTTCTCAAAATCTTCTCTTTTGCATCATCAATGATCACCTTCCACTCACTCTTTAGAATTGAGGGAGGACGTTCATACCTAAGATTTCTTGCCAAGCTTCGTCTATAAACATCCCAGGTATATTTTAAATATTCACTGGATGCAGATGTGACCGCTTTTGTATTGAACATGTCTACACCAAGGAGGCCTTCAAGATAATCCATAAGTTCATTTTTGAGGTTGGAATTCTGGCAATTCCACCTCATGCGTAAAGTTACCCCCAAAATAGACAAGGTCTTGCTCTCTACGTGCCTATAAAAAAGGTTGTTTCCTACACACAAAAATATATGATCATTAATTTAAAATTAATAATCTAAATGATTTATGTATGAGCACAACATTAAACGATTAAAATATGAATTAAAACTACCTGGGAGTCTTGATTGTTTTAATGGAATTCCATTATCATAGACCAAAAATGTGCACGGAAGGGTCCCCGTGCTTGTCACACGTCTAGCTCCAGGAAATGCATCCATCTCAACCACATCACTATGATCTTCATCTCTACCACCCTCTCTAGACTCTGATCGAGGTGTGGATGCATGTCAGTGCATGTCATGGCTCCTATCTAAATGAGGTGTGGAAGATGGAGAAGTAAATAGTGCTCTGGCAGCTGTATGGCCGCCTGCATCATGACTCTGTAGCGCCACTACTACCAACCTTGGGCTGAACAGGCTCCAAATATTCCTTTATAAAAAAGAAAATGTCTTTTCGTGAGATAATGTAAAAGTTAAAGAAAAAAGTATCATAATTGAACATATGAGTGCATTAAACCAAAAAAAAGAAAATTATGGTTATTACCTTATATGTGTTAAGTTGTGACATAAGGAGCTTGATCCTTTATTTGACGTCCGAAGTTTGTTCTGGACGATCTAACAAGACAAATAGCTCCTTGTTAGCTTTAATGATTTTTTGTTATTGAGACCATCGGATCAGCGCAAGAATAAAACCCCTCCTCATCGACGGAATCATGATCCACATGGCCTACTGACTACATATAATTTCAGCAAAAACAATGTTATTTCAATAAAATTATATAAGCAAATAATAAAAACAACGTAAAATGAAAGTGAAAATTGATAATCATTTACATGTTCTACGGTTGGACCTTTTCAACGATCATCCTACCACATTATAATATAATTAAAACCCCCAAATATTTAAAAAAAATGTAATGATAACAAAAAAACAATGTTAACGATAATATTTACAACAATTTTAAAGATAATAAAAAAATATAATGCAATAAGTAGAGGTTTCTTAAAGAGGTGTTGCATAAGAACCTGTACACTATTAGTCAATGTGTTTATTCAATTCAAATGGTAATCCACTAATAACTTTTCCCCGAGAGCTATCTTTTTTATTGCTCACAGGACTACTCGATTCTCTTCACGTCCCTCAAATATGCAATTTGATTGTTTGTTTGTTGTCCCGGGTCGTGTGTTGTTTATAAACCTTACGATATTGCCGGAAGCTTTAAGTCTTCCGTCAATATAGATAGTTGCTCCCTTATTTTTATCCTTGTTTATTAGTTGTATATAATTTGTAGCGAGTGCATATCTCTGCATACTTCGTATGTACCGGACCAGCCACATACAATCGTTATAAGTGTAACACGGTTTGACATATTCCATCAATTTAGTTACTATATTGTATTTTACAATTATTCCATCCATGGAAAATAGCCCCAAGCCATGTAGGGAGGATGGTGCAATGTGATATGTCATATTGTTGACAACGAAGTCAACATCTATAGGAGGTAGTTCCTTAGGTACCCATTGCTTCACCATATGCTTATACCTGAGTGGAATATCTATGTCTCCTATGCTCTCATCATCATAAGAGCATAATCCTCCTTCGACAAGAAAAAATTCCATGCATCTACAAAATTTTATTCTGACTTTTTCACCTCTGGTCCTTGTTTTCTTATCATATCTACTAGAGGCAGTCGCATTTCTGGCCTCTATTTGTCCTAAGATTTCCTCACTCGACGAAGAAATATCTGACAGGTATCTGATTGGTTGTACCTTCGGTTGCATGTGCATGTATTGTTAGTAGTCCATCATTATATTCACAGTTCTAAATAAAAAATTTATATCAGATCCATAGTCCCTTTTCTGTCTGATTGTATCCAAGTCTGGACTTGTTAAGATGAGATTTGTTTACTATTGATAATGTCATCCAGAACTTTTGAGCTATTCTGCATATTTTTCTTTTGAATATCTTTTCTTAGTGTGACAATCTCTGCTTCTAGGTTTCCAATGATCTTGTCCTCTCCTTCTAGTTGTTCTTTGAGTTCTTCTTCAATTCTTTTATCTTCTTCTATTTGAACCTTCAATTTTGTGATCATTTATTTTAATTCTTGAGTGTCTTTTTTCTTATCTAGTTATGCTTGTAGTTTCTTGTTTTTCTTCTTTTCTCTTCTGATAACTTCTATGGAACTCATTAATTCTTCTCGGAAGTCAACTTTTGCCTCTTCAATTTCTTATTCATATGCTTCTTCATATTCTTCTCCGGAGTCTTCTTTATCAGAGTCTTCTACTTCCATGAATAGAACTCTTCCTGTTTCACTATCACTGACTTCATCTTCATCTAATGATGAGATGTTTTCTTTGGTGAAAAAGTTTTTCTTGAAAACTTTCTTTGTAGTTCTTTTACCTTTATATGTTTGTCTGCCTTTTGAGTAACCTTCATCATTTATCTTTTTCTTATGAGGACATTTGTTAGAAAAATGACCAATACCATCGCAATTAAAACAAATTAAAGGAATCTTACCTCTATATCTACCGTTGGTTCCCTTGTTCAGTCTTTTGACGAAGTTGACCACTTTTTCATCATCTTCTGAGACGTCATTGTTCCTGTTATATTTTTCTTGTTCCTTTTTCTTTTTCTTTGATCTTTTTTATGCTTTGAAGGCTTCTTCTTTTACATCTAGATTTTCCTATTTAGTTCTCATCTCATATACTGTGAAGATTCCATGCAGTTTGTCCATGCTTATTGAGTTTAGATCCCATCTTTCTTCTAGTGTTGATATCTTAGGGTTGAATCTCATAGGAAGATATCTTAGTACCTTTTGAACAATTACAGATTCTTTGATTTCTTCTCCCAATCCTATGATTGCATTCATTGTTTTATCGACTCGTAAGAAGTAGGCTGTGATATCTTCATCTTCCTTCATTTTTAGTTATTCGAACCGACCTCTGTAAATTTGAAGCTTTGCTGCTTTGACTTTTGAATCTCCTTCATAAATATTTCGAAGCTTGTCCCAAATATCTTTAGCAGATTTACAATGTGCAACTTTGGTGAATAGTGTATCACTGAGACCATTCAAAAGTGCATTTTTGTCTTTGGAATTATTCTCACCGAGTTTCATTGCTTTGTCATTTGTTAGTGGAACTGATGGTGTTGTGTATCCATCTACAATTGATTGTCAAACTTGAAATACTTGTACCTGTATATATGGCTTCATCTTTATGCTCCAAAAAGCATACGTTTGTCCATCAAACTGTGGTATTTCATTTTTATATGAGTTGGTACTCTCCATGATCTACCTTTCAATGGTTAAACTGATTTCTGAAGGAACCTGCTCTAATACCAATTTTTGGATTACTGAGAGGGGGGGTGAATCAGTAATAGCGTAATTATAATCACTTTTCTTCAAATGTTATATCAATGTATAATTATTATCCAATAATGAGTAGTAAGAAATAAACAATCACACACATACACAGTACACCATTGTTTTACGTGGAAACCCAAATTAGGAGAAAACCACAGAATGTTTTTTCTTATATGTATTGAAGAATTACATTCATTGGAAGCACCAACTTCCTTTGTTTTCCAGCTACAACTGGAAGGAGGCTCCAACCCCCTAGTTTCTCAGGCTACAACCTGAGGGAAGCTCCAACTCCCCAATTCTCTGGCTACAACTAGAAGGAGGCTACAACCCCCTATGTTCTTCGGCTACAACCGAAAGGTGGCTACAAACACCTGTCATTGTCATGTCCTGCCACCCTGAAGTAGAAGTAGAATGATGGAACCATTGTTACACTATCACTGTGAGATATATAGTTGTAAACATGTACCAATAAATCTGAACCATGCATCAACCTGTACCTCAACCTGTACCATAAACAAGTGCATCAACAATGCACCAACCTCAACCAAAACCCCTCATCAATTTCATCATACAAATCTGATTTGTAGCTCTGTAATATACCTTATGTATATGATCATATTCTTGCAAACCTTCCTTAACTTTAATAACAAGAGACTACCATTTTCATCAAACTTTTCTTTAGTCTCACGTGCCTAGTTTTGGATTAGTCAACAACCCTAACTTGAAGTAATCAAAAAATTGAACCTGTAATGTATAAATATCTTAAAATGATACACATTGTTCTTCAGTGTGGTTTATGCAATTTCTCCAAGTGTCACTACTTGGAAACTCTCAGAAAAGGAGTTATAGAAAAAATGGAATACCTTGTTGAATTATGGATTATTCTAGAAAGCGACCTTATAGAGTGTGTCGTGCACAAAATATTTTTTGAATTGATATGAAATTGTTACACATCATACTACAGACTGTACCCTAACCAACACATCTAGTCTCACTGAATTTGGATCTGTTATGAAGAAGTTATGACGTTTTTACCCAAAACACTTGTTTTTTACTAGTTTCGGGACTAGCCACAAACCCTATTTTCCACGGAGTGTAACTCCCAAAATACAATGACCCACAAGCTGAATGTTTTATCACAGATACTTGGGTATGTTTTTTCAATGGCATAGCAATTGCATGGTCTGAATCATTATAGAAAAAAAGTTATAGTAAAAATGGTGAGATGACCTATAAATAACATACCTTAGAAAGTACCATCAAATGAATTTATCCTTCCTTGCATTTCGGCCTTCTTTTCTTCACCTTCCCTTAGAAATTCAGCTTATATATCCTTGGTTACCTCATACACCTATATATATTCAATATTCTCAAGTTTGATTAAATGAGAGAGCCTTGCCTCTTATTTATACTCTCCAAGTAGCTTTCTTAAAAACATCTTCTAGGTCAATTGGCCCACTTTCTTTATTTTAGGGTTAACCCACTTCTAATTTCTCCATTAAATTTATTATTGAAATAATTTATTTTGTATTCACTTTGAATTATAATACACTCATCACTTCACTTTATTATTTACCTTTTAAAATCTCTTAAACCACTTTGACTACTTTGACCTTTTGGGGCTTCTAGATGACATATGAGGGTCCTACAACTTCGTAAGCCCATAACTCTCAAACCGTGATGAGTTATGTGACATTCCACATACCACCGGAAATGGAATGACATGTAATATCCATATAGAATAGTATTACCTTAAAATATATAAAATATCATACTGTTATCCATCAAACAAACTTGGGTCCATTACCCAAACCTTGGTTCTCCAACTTCACATGGTCATAACTCTCTAACCGTGAGGAGTTATCTCACGTTCTACATACCACTGGAAATGGCATGACAAGCACTATCCATATAGGATAGTTTCCCTAACAAATTCATTGTCCTTCATCTCATTATTCCACAATTAAGCATGGGTTCTCTTACTCCGCAAAGCATCTTCCCGTGAGGGCTTTCACCATAAGAGGACCACTTTGGAGTTCATCCATATTTACTTCTTATCAACCATGAAAAAACAATAATGAGTCATATTTACATCAAACAATCTTGGGTCCATTACCCAAACCTTTGTGCTACAGGGCTTTCTTCAAGG
>ML798366.1:224602-235453 GCA_009831015.1 Picea engelmannii | reverse complement strand
ATAATTTTACGAGCATGAAGAAAACAAGGTCGCTTGGATATCTTTTCATGTTTAGGGAGTTTGAAAAGAGCTTAAAGGGGACTCCAGGGGGGTTCATTTTCTGTATTTCCATTATGAGTCCGAAAAAGTGATAAAAGTTTACTTGATTTCATTCTCATAGTTTTATGAGCGTGAGAAATAATAAAGACCATGCTCAACGTTTTTTATTGAAAAGACCTAAAAGCATAAATACATCATAAAAACACGCAAAAACGACCAAAAAGGGGTGATACATATCAAAAAGTCCAGGCGCCAAATCCCTATCCTGCAATATTGACACTTTGAAAATTTCATTAGGTTTTTGACATAGGTGAAAATATTTAAAAATAATTCAATTTTAAATTAAAATGGTAAAAATAAGTTAAATAGGTCAAAACAAGTTCATTTTACCATTTCATTTGTATTTTCACCAAACTATTGCCAAAAGCCCTCTTTTTCCTCCGATCTTCAAGTGACGATTCTAGAGTGCTCTGTGGACAATTTCTCAAGTCGTTTATGTGAGGTAGGTGCTCTTTCTCCCCTCTCTCTTTTTATGGTAAATTTTTTTAGTTTTAATGGTTAAATTTTCAGTTTATGGGAAAATTTTCAAGGGAGAGTGTGCCTTCAGATCGTCGCAGGCTCTCCATATAGGGAACTCTAATGATATAGGATTGTCGTAGGGGTTCTACAGTTGGGGTGCGGCGATGCCACACTGTGGTAAATTTGGCCCTTGCAATGACCACAACTCAAAAAATAAAAAGAGAGAGAGAGAGACATCTAGGAAAACTCCCAAATTTGGATTTTTGATGAACTAATTCATCTTTTATTGTTGTTTGGCAGAATTTCCATCGATCATCATGCTTGAATGGAGGGAAAGAGAGCATGAAGAGGAATATTACATTTCCAGGAATGATCCCACCATCGTCATGGCACTCCAGGAGTGCGACTTTCTTAAGTTTTTCAAAGTACAGGGAATGAGAGCCCAATTGGTTCTATTGGAGCACTTAGTCTGGATGTGGGACGTAAACGAACAAGATTTTCATGTTGGGGTTCATACACTCACTCTAGACATTGAGGACATCTATTTTTTGACTTGATTATCTCATCTTGGGTCTCGAGTGTCACTATCGGGAAGCAGAGGAGGAGGTGAACCTATGGATTATTATGTAGCACATCACTGCACAACTTGTACAGAGAAACATAGTGGTAAGGTTTCCATAAAAGATGTTGATGATTTATCATTGAGGACCATTCTCTATACTATCACTCATGTGGTAGGTAGTGCTGCTCCACATATGGGTTTGCAAAGCCATTTCTGGTATGCTATCGAATGCATGGATCCCTGTGTCTTCAACTGGTGTGAGGGCCTCCTAAAAAATATGAATAAACAATTAACAAAGTGTTGGACACACCTACCACACTTAGAGGGGGGGGNTTTTCCCAAAACTTCCCTCTTACACAAAAACTCCTTAGTTAACATTCAACATTTTCTCATTACTCATTGCTGTCATTTATAATCAGTTATATGTGAATACATATCAACAACATATCATCAACTACATATCATCAACAAATCATTTCCACAAGGAGCACAAAGAACACAAGATGTATGTACAATTTTTCTTTTTATTATGGACTTCAATCCGGGGGTTTTTCAACAACAACTGAATAGAGTACAACTCTACAAGATTACCAGATCTATATGCAAGACTCAACTTACATTCTTAGCACCAACTGAGATGAGGCAACAATCCTCAACAAATATCAATCTATCAACATAAACAAGTGCATCAGCCATGCACCAACCTGTGCCAAACAACTTGTAATCAACCTGTACCATAAACAAGTGCATCCAACCATGTACCAAGTATATACCAATCATGTGTAAAATAATCATCAACAATGACTCATCAATATGTACCAACATCATCAACTATACAGCTCATGTATTTTCCAACTCATCAACTGCTTGTCTCAACCATGACTAGTTTTGGATTAGTCAACAACCCCAACTTGAAATAATCATAAATTTGTACCTGTAATGAATAAATATCTAAAACTGATGCACAATGTTCTTCAGTGTGGTTTATGCAATTCCTCTAGGTGGCACTACTTGTAACCTCTCAGAAAAAGCGTTATAGAAAAAATGACATACCTTGCTAAATTCTGGCTTATTCTAGAGAGCGACCTTGTAGAGCATGGATTGCAAAAAGTGTTCATTGAATTGATCTGAAACTGTTAAAAAACATACTACAGCCTGTAACCTAACCAACACATTTAGTCTCACTGAATTTGGATTTGTTATGAATAATTTATGCCATTTTTACCCGAAACACCTGTTTTTGACTAGTTTCAGGACTAGCCACAAACCCTATTTTCCACGGAGTGTAACTCCCAAAATACAATGACCCACAAGATTTTTTTTACCACAGATACTTGGGTATGTTTTCTCAATATAATATCAATTTCACAGTATGACACATTATAGAAAAAAAGTTATAGCAAAAATGGTGAGATGATCTGTAAATAACATACCTTAGAAAGCACCATCAAAATAATTTATCCTGCCTTGCATTTCGGCCTTCTTTTCTTCACCTTTCCTCAGAATTTCGGCTTATATATTCTTGGTTATATTAGACACATATAGATATTCAATATTCTCAAGTGTTATTAAAATGAGAGAGCCTTTCCTTTTATTTATACTCTCCAAGTAGCTTCCTTAAAAACATCTTTTAGGTCACTTGGCCCCACTTTCCTTATTTTAGGGTTAACCCACTTCTAATTTCTCCATTAAATTTATTATTTAAATAATTTATTTTGTATTCACTTTGAATTATAGTACACTCATCACTTCACTTTATTATTTACCTTTTAAAAACCCTTAAACCACTTTGACTACTTTGACCTTTTGGGGCTTCTAGATGACATGTGAGGGTCCTCCAACTTCGTAAGGCCATAACTCTCAAACCATGAGGAGTTATGTGACATTACACATACCACCAGAAATGGCATGACATGTACTATCCATATAGAATAATATTGTTTGAAAATATATCATAACTCATACCATTACCCATCAAACAAACTTGGGTCCATTACCCAAACCTGGGGTCTCCAACTTCTCATGGCCATAACTCTCTAACCATGAGGAGTTATGTGACGTTCTACATATCACCAGAAATGGAATGACAAGAAATATAAATCTAGGATAGTTTCCCTAAAAAATTCAATGTCCTTCATCTCATTATTCCACATACAAGCATGGGTCCTCCAACCATTCTTCTAGGATAACTCAATCCACAAAGCGTCTTCCTGTGAGGGCTTTCAACATAAGGGGACCACTTTGGAGTTCATCCATTTGTGCACCTTATCAATCATGATAAAACAATAATGAGAGCATGGGTCCTCCAACCATTCTTCTAGGATAACTCAATCCACAAAGCGTCTTCTCGTGAGGGCTTTCACCATAAGGGGACCACTTTGGAGTTCATCCATTTGTGCACCTTATTAATCATGATAAGACAATAATGAGTCATCTATACATTTTTCCAACAATGCATCATATACGAATGAAACCACATCGATCCATCTTCATCATGTATCAATGACAAATCATTGATCCATCTTCATCATATCAATGACAACTCATTGATCCATCTTCATCTATGCATTCTCATCAAGGACAATACATATTATATGACATCAATAATCAATCAATCAATCCTTTGACATCAATCAATCACTTGAAATCAATCAATGACATCAATCAATGACATCAATCAATCAAACCATTAGAATCAATGACAACATGATCCAACACAAAGTGTAGGACTGGTCGATTGAAACAATTTGGATATAGATCGATTTTGGTATCCTTCTTCCTAGAGACGGTCATAGTTTTGCGCTTTCATCATGTGGATTGGGGTGTACCTTCTTGATAGGATCCTCAGATGAAGAGGAGGGTAGAATTGATGGCATTCCATGGTGGCGTGCCAACCATTACATATGGTCCCATCTTCTTCCAGTGGATGATAGATAAACTCATCATGATCGAGGATTATGCATATGTCGAGACGGATTTCTGTGGTGATCCCGACTTGGCACTTCCTGAGAGTTCACAATGGGGAGAGATAGGTAAACATGATTTTTTAATTATATGTTGTTTTTGGTATTTTAATCATGAAATTTTCATGTTATGTATCCGAGACTAAACAAGAATTCTCAATCATGCAGATGTGGCGCATTTCAGGCCTCCAAGATCATTTCCTATCCAGAGACGTGGATAGATAGGTGTAGTGGTAGGTTGAGGGGTATAAGATGAGGATCTCAAGGAGATCGAACGCAATCTTGAGGGGTTGATTATGGATATCCCCGATATCACCGTGGATGAGTTATCTCGACACTACCAATTCCATATGATTGACGTTTCAACATCCATTGGTCAACTACTTCGTTGTGTAGCACGAGCAGTGGTTTGTTATCATGAGCAACATCCATGATGAATATATATATGAAGCCATGTGCTTCAACATTTTGGTCCCAAGACACACATTTTTGTAACTTTTGATGTTATAATACAAAACTTCTACTGGATTACTTGTCTTTACATGTGTGTTTGGATTTATAAATGGCACAAATGTCTATCTAAAACATAAATAGTTAATGCATTTGTTAATGTGTTTAGATACCTATGAATGTGTTGATATTCAATGTAATCAAAATTTATTTTCAAGAGGTGAATTCTTAGGTATACCCGTAATAGTGTAGGACTCCGAATGAAATAAACGTTTCTTAATTGCAGCACCACAAGTTGAGAATGAATACGTACAATTAAATGACGGATGCCAAATGAAATGGCGTTAGTTAATAACTCAATAACCGCATTGTATTCCACAATATTATTAGTTGCATGACCAAGGCAAATACCGTGTAAACTGATCAACTCATCCGTAGGTGCATAGATTTCCCATGAAGCATACGCTAGATTTTGAGTACTTCCACTAGCACTTGTTATAGCAATATTTGCCTCACCATTGCTATCTTTCATAGAGGCCCTTTTTCCATTTCCCTATGCAGACTTATCAATGCCTTTTTGATAAATCCAAAGCCAAAAATATATATTTTTCCACATATATGCTCCCTAATTGCTTTGCAAGATGCGTATACGCTTTTTGCTCCACTACAACTCGTGTATATCGGGATTTGTGCCAAAAGATAAAAAATGAGGTCGGGTTTCCATGTTACGACAGAAGATCTCTGATCTTTGGCCTTCCATATACTGAAAACGTTCCGACTCGGCCCTTCAGTTGCATTATGGAGGCTATAAGAGCACAATTTCGAGCTATGGAAAAAGAGGAGAAAACATTCAACTTTAAGAGCAAAGTTACTTTGGAGAAATTACTTCATATTGATTATGCATCCCTTTGTCCCTCAAGTCTGAACACAATGTTCATCCCCCAAAATCTTTCCTTATTGTCGAGAGGACTTCATTACCTCTTTGTTATGAGTTTTCCTTTGGTGGAGGATTGAAGTGGTGGAGACCCAATTGGAAGGAACTTGGTTTCTTGGTTTCGAACCGTGCCGACACAGAAGTCTGTAATGTTGATACTTCTATTGATCAATTATTAATAGAAATACTCCTTTTCCGTCCTATTGATATTTTGCAAATATATGATTATTATCCATGGGCATGTTTGTAATGTTTATTAATGGATTGTGCTATCTGATGTGCTAACTCATTTTATATATTGTCACTACATACTTTCATTGCTTTTTTGTTGAGAACTTCTTGCAGGTGTAAAGCTTTGGGTCAAAGTGTTCAACGGTGGAACAACATCAAACGATTGGATCGAGGTAGGCTTCTTCCTCGTATTGCACATTATTTTATATAGCACATGTTGGAATTGAGTTGATTTTTGCAGTCATACTTGTCTGTCATGGTTTACCCTTGGCCATAGAGAGTTTTTCCCTTGTAAAAGAATTGGCGACTCCACTGGGGAGAGATCTTCTTTCTAAGGGTTGAAGTATTTTTTCTTCTTACATTGATCTTTTTCCTTTGTGCTTCTTGTCTTATCACAATTGGATAGAGTCTGTTCACTTTGGGTCTGAGTTTTTCAGCCTTTTACCCTTGCCTAGATTTGTTTTAAAAGATATACACCATTTTTTCCTTGACAACTATGCATACGTGCTTGCTGTCCCACTACAAGAGGTGTATATAAGCCCTTTTATCTTGAACAGTCGCGTATACCACTTCCCCTTGCTTGATTTATTGGTTTAGTGAATTTTGGGTAGGTTTTGAGGATCACTGAGCCTTCTTAGGTCTCCATGGTGCTTGTTGACATTATCTGGTATGACAAGAAACCTGTTTGGAGTTGAATTTTTGGGTGGCGTCTTTCTCTTTGTTTTTCAATTTTTATTTTTCCTTGGTAGTTGAGATGTCTTCTTAGATGCTTGGTATTCTGCTCGAGTGATTGATTTTATACACAGTAGAAGTTATATATCAAGTTGCTTATCAGTCCATGCATTTTCTTTTTAATACATTGAAAAAAAAAAAAAATAGGTATTTTGCATTGGTTGGTATTTTTGTCTTGGAACCTTTATCATTAGCTTAGCACATTTAGCGAAAGATCGCATTTTACTTCCGAGTTGTAGAGTTAAAATTGAAGATTGCACTGGTTTTATTTAGCATATCATTCACTGAAAAGTTAAAGTTAGGCTTTGCATTATATCTATTTTTATTTTTATGCAGAGTCATAACACCATGAGTTTTATTTCCATACCTTTTTGAGTAATCATGGCCAATAAAATTCACTCTTTAAACTAAAATTGATTAGTCATGATTTTATTTTAGGGTGCACAAACTAGCCTAGGATTTAGTGCCTTGGAATAGGATTTTGTGAGTAAACTTCTCTAAGGCAATTAAATCAACATATGTGTTTGAGACAAGGAGTTGAGAAGTCCATTGTATAATTGGTAATATGAGGAGGCTCTGCTCACACTGGAGTTAATTATGAGGTCACGTGAAGTAAGTTGAAGGGATAACTCCTGGATACTCACTTAGTGTCAGAGATATTTCTGTGGATTTATTCGTATTTGGGGATCTTGCTAGTGCCTATACCTCTGTGAGAGGTGGTACTTTCAAGGTTTCAGGATTTGCTACCCTTCCCATACAGTGATCCAGACTTACAACTGCTCGCCTGTGCATCGGTTATACAATGGTTTATTAGTTTCTTGACTTAGGTATCTCATAGGTTACTTGCAGGGGTTATTCTTCTTGTACCCTGAGTCAGATAGGGGTCAGACAACACACAACCTTTATGGAGGATTACCTCTTCAGGGGGATTTGACCGACTGGTTGTTAAGCCTACGAGGGCCCTTATAACTAATTCTGTTACCTCCAAAATTTAGCAGGGAGTCTTAGGTCCCTCTTGGACGAGACATACCTTCTTTAGTGAGGGAGGCCACTCAGCCACTTTAGCCCGTTTGCATGCATATTGGCCATTTGACTTTTTGGTATGATCTTTGACTATTAACTGACCATAGGATTTTGTGTTGAGTCTTTTTTATCATGCATAGTGGAGTTCCTTTTTCTCCCTCATTTACTGCTACCCCCCCCCATGACGTTCATGGGGGAAAATCTGTCCTCTTTTTATAATGGTATGCTAAATTATGGTACTCAGTCAATGCCTTGGGTCTCTAATCATTTTTCTCATGGTATGTCTGATATGTCTTCGCACTTACCATCCTCTATCTCACCTCCTTATGCGAATACAAGTTTTAGGTCTGGGGGTATGATGCCTTCTTCTTATCCCTCTCCGTTTGGAGGGAGTCATATCCTTCAAACATCTCTTACGGTAGGAGGTTGGAATCTTCCTTCCTACGAATCCACTATGCGAGAAGTAAGTGCCTAATTAAGCAATCATTCTACTTATCACACTCCGTCCACTTATCCTTCTTCCGTTATGTCATTTCCTATGAACACTTTTCCCATGGCGGACCTCCGTCTGTCCTCCGGTGTTTCATCTGGGGGGATTTATTTTTATAGTATGGGCAACCCCCCTCACAAAGTTTCTTCGCCTAGGGGAAACATATATCCTCACATGAGCAACCCTTGTCATGTTGCTTTCCCTTTGCAAGTGAATTTCTCAGTGTTGATGCCCTTACAAACCTTTATGAATCAGTATGGAGGAGGATACTATGCTGTTGGACAGGGACAGGGTGTAAACCATGATCCTTCTTGGCCTACAATTTCTCAGAACTAATCTTTCCTTGGACCTTGGGCTTAAATGCCACAATTCGTCACCACCACAAGTCCAGTCACTGCATGTCATACTGGAATTATATCACCAACCTCTGCTAGTCATGTTGGATATTGGTCGACAACCTCTACAAGTCATGTTGAAAACCTGCAACCAACCGCTACAAGTCATGCTGGGGGCACAAGTCCAGTTAGTATATGTCATACTGGCATTATATCACCAACCTCTGCTAGTCATGTTGGAGATTGGTTGACAACCTCTGCGAGTCATGTTGAAAACCTGCAACCAACCGCTGCAAGTCATGTTGGGGGCACATGTCTGGTCACTACTAGTCACACTGCACATCCATCACCAACCTCTGCTAGTCATGTTGGGGATCCATCACCAACCTCTGCTAGTCATGTTGGAGATTTTCTACTAGCCTTTGCAAGTCATGCTGGGAGCATGTCACCAACCACTGCAAGTCATGCTAGGGGCATTCATATGATTGAGAATCCTAGATGTCTCATACGTAAGCCTAAATTCCTTTGCAAGACTTGTGAAGGAAGTCACCTTACTCATTTGTTTCCTATTACTGTTGGGATACCGGAAGCATGGGGCTCACCTAAGGACCCTTTGGGTTCTAAGGCATCTATGGTTTCACAACACTCTGTTCCTTCTTTGGTTGATACAACAGTCATGCCGATGCAATATTCGGCTGACACCCCTTTTCTTTTAGGGGTTGATGCATCCTTTTACCTTGTTGTCTCACATCCCGTCTGACTTGTGGTCATGTCGATGCAATCTTTGACTGACACCTCTCCTATGTTCGGGAGTGATGCGGCTCTTGACCTTTTTGTCTCGCATATTTCTCAACCAATGATCGTGTTGATGCAATATTCGACCGACAACACTCCTATTTTTTTTGGGTGATTCACCTCTTGACCTTGTTGTCTTGCATCCTATTCAACCAATGGTTGAGGAAGTGGTCGTATCGATGCAATATTCGATCGACCCCACTCTTCTCTTGGAGAGTGACAAGTCTAAGGAAGTGGTCGCGCCAATGCAATTTTTGGTCGATCCCACTCTTCTGGTTCTGGTTCTATACCTTCTATGCCATGTCCTTAACATTTCTAGCACTTCACCTTCTAAACAAGAGAGAGTTTTACTCTTCCCGAGTTCTCTCCCTCCAAGTCCTGACGAGGTTCCGTTTGATTGGGATGGTCTCATGGGGTATCTAATGCCTCCGCCTATGTATTTTCCAGGAAGATATATTATCCAATATAACACGGAGACGATAACCTCCATTAACACTTTTCCCTCCTCGACTTGGAGAGCTTTGGGTCTTCCTGAGCTTGTGTCGATTCTTCGTAATATACCGACATTCCACAGAAGGTTTGCACGGGAGCCTTGGCCTTCCCCGTGACTTTCCACCTAGAATCTTCCAATGAGTCCAAGTTAAGCCCTTTTCCGACTCGTTCAAAAAGCGAAAAGATTGTCGAGGGATTTGTTCTTTTCACGCTCATTAATTTGGATTTGAAAGGTCGCGAGTCTTAGTTAAGCTCTTTTCCGAATCGTTATTAAAAATTGAAAAGATCACCGAGTGATTTGTCCCTTTCACACTCATTAAAATTGGATTTGAAAGATCATGAGTCTCATTTAAGCTCTTTTTCGACTTGCTATAAAAAAAGGAAAAGATCGTCGAGTGAACTTGTCTTTTTCACATTCGTAAATTGGATTTGAAAAGACGTCTATTTGGCACAAGTTTACCCCTTTTTTCACACCAAGTAAACTAAAAGATATAAAAAAGGACATTTTTTTGCGTTAAATTGTGATTGCATCTCATGCCCTTGCTTCCAGTATTGAATCTTTAGCCGGTTCTCACTTTGTGTTATAAACCATGGCCCAAGCAGTTTGCATCCTCAACCAAGCAGAGCCTTGTTTATATCCTTCACAATTTGACACCCTATACCCTGGAAGGAACATCACCCTAAGTGTCCATCTCCCACATGCATTTCCTTGCATTGAGCATAGGTACGTTCCACTGCTGGAACTAGTTTTGCTTACTTGCGACACTCATTCCCTCCTCTGTATCATAGAATTCACTTGTTATGAAAAAACAAAAAAAGACGGGTTGGAAGGGAGTACTATATTGTGATTGGCAACAGTCATGTCACCTTTGAACAGAGCACAAAGTTATTGAGTCCTCACATCATCATAATTTTGGGTTTAGCATAGCCTTAGGAAGCTGATCTCACTACAGAGTTTTCTCTACCGACTAGTTAATCTTCCAGTCACTATAGAGAACATTATGGATGCCTCTTACATCTAGTTGTCACATCATTGAGTCTATGTTGCCAGAGTCCACCATATGTCTCATGATCTGGTTCAAAGGAAGTCTATCAACCTGTGTCGACCACTCCTCAGAAATATTGACTTTGCATGTCGGCCATACCCTCAGTTTGTCTCATAATCACATGATACTTTGGTCTTATGATGCACCCTGGCCCTACTTTCATCATTGGTAGGTCACCTTGAACCCAATAATTGACATTTCATCATGGGTCGTTGACTGAGTGGTTTCCCTTGTGTTTGA
>ML798366.1:207128-224552 GCA_009831015.1 Picea engelmannii | reverse complement strand
AGAGTTAAAATTGAAGATTGCACTGGTTTTATTTAGCATATCATTCACTGAAAAGTTAAAGTTAGGCTTTGCATTATATCTATTTTTATTTTTATGCAGAGTCATAACACCATGAGTTTTATTTCCATACCTTTTTGAGTAATCATGGCCAATAAAATTCACTCTTTAAACTAAAATTGATTAGTCATGATTTTATTTTAGGGTGCACAAACTAGCCTAGGATTTAGTGCCTTGGAATAGGATTTTGTGAGTAAACTTCTCTAAGGCAATTAAATCAACATATGTGTTTGAGACAAGGAGTTGAGAAGTCCATTGTATAATTGGTAATATGAGGAGGCTCTGCTCACACTGGAGTTAATTATGAGGTCACGTGAAGTAAGTTGAAGGGATAACTCCTGGATACTCACTTAGTGTCAGAGATATTTCTGTGGATTTATTCGTATTTGGGGATCTTGCTAGTGCCTATACCTCTGTGAGAGGTGGTACTTTCAAGGTTTCAGGATTTGCTACCCTTCCCATACAGTGATCCAGACTTACAACTGCTCGCCTGTGCATCGGTTATACAATGGTTTATTAGTTTCTTGACTTAGGTATCTCATAGGTTACTTGCAGGGGTTATTCTTCTTGTACCCTGAGTCAGATAGGGGTCAGACAACACACAACCTTTATGGAGGATTACCTCTTCAGGGGGATTTGACCGACTGGTTGTTAAGCCTACGAGGGCCCTTATAACTAATTCTGTTACCTCCAAAATTTAGCAGGGAGTCTTAGGTCCCTCTTGGACGAGACATACCTTCTTTAGTGAGGGAGGCCACTCAGCCACTTTAGCCCGTTTGCATGCATATTGGCCATTTGACTTTTTGGTATGATCTTTGACTATTAACTGACCATAGGATTTTGTGTTGAGTCTTTTTTATCATGCATAGTGGAGTTCCTTTTTCTCCCTCATTTACTGCTACCCCCCCCCATGACGTTCATGGGGGAAAATCTGTCCTCTTTTTATAATGGTATGCTAAATTATGGTACTCAGTCAATGCCTTGGGTCTCTAATCATTTTTCTCATGGTATGTCTGATATGTCTTCGCACTTACCATCCTCTATCTCACCTCCTTATGCGAATACAAGTTTTAGGTCTGGGGGTATGATGCCTTCTTCTTATCCCTCTCCGTTTGGAGGGAGTCATATCCTTCAAACATCTCTTACGGTAGGAGGTTGGAATCTTCCTTCCTACGAATCCACTATGCGAGAAGTAAGTGCCTAATTAAGCAATCATTCTACTTATCACACTCCGTCCACTTATCCTTCTTCCGTTATGTCATTTCCTATGAACACTTTTCCCATGGCGGACCTCCGTCTGTCCTCCGGTGTTTCATCTGGGGGGATTTATTTTTATAGTATGGGCAACCCCCCTCACAAAGTTTCTTCGCCTAGGGGAAACATATATCCTCACATGAGCAACCCTTGTCATGTTGCTTTCCCTTTGCAAGTGAATTTCTCAGTGTTGATGCCCTTACAAACCTTTATGAATCAGTATGGAGGAGGATACTATGCTGTTGGACAGGGACAGGGTGTAAACCATGATCCTTCTTGGCCTACAATTTCTCAGAACTAATCTTTCCTTGGACCTTGGGCTTAAATGCCACAATTCGTCACCACCACAAGTCCAGTCACTGCATGTCATACTGGAATTATATCACCAACCTCTGCTAGTCATGTTGGATATTGGTCGACAACCTCTACAAGTCATGTTGAAAACCTGCAACCAACCGCTACAAGTCATGCTGGGGGCACAAGTCCAGTTAGTATATGTCATACTGGCATTATATCACCAACCTCTGCTAGTCATGTTGGAGATTGGTTGACAACCTCTGCGAGTCATGTTGAAAACCTGCAACCAACCGCTGCAAGTCATGTTGGGGGCACATGTCTGGTCACTACTAGTCACACTGCACATCCATCACCAACCTCTGCTAGTCATGTTGGGGATCCATCACCAACCTCTGCTAGTCATGTTGGAGATTTTCTACTAGCCTTTGCAAGTCATGCTGGGAGCATGTCACCAACCACTGCAAGTCATGCTAGGGGCATTCATATGATTGAGAATCCTAGATGTCTCATACGTAAGCCTAAATTCCTTTGCAAGACTTGTGAAGGAAGTCACCTTACTCATTTGTTTCCTATTACTGTTGGGATACCGGAAGCATGGGGCTCACCTAAGGACCCTTTGGGTTCTAAGGCATCTATGGTTTCACAACACTCTGTTCCTTCTTTGGTTGATACAACAGTCATGCCGATGCAATATTCGGCTGACACCCCTTTTCTTTTAGGGGTTGATGCATCCTTTTACCTTGTTGTCTCACATCCCGTCTGACTTGTGGTCATGTCGATGCAATCTTTGACTGACACCTCTCCTATGTTCGGGAGTGATGCGGCTCTTGACCTTTTTGTCTCGCATATTTCTCAACCAATGATCGTGTTGATGCAATATTCGACCGACAACACTCCTATTTTTTTTGGGTGATTCACCTCTTGACCTTGTTGTCTTGCATCCTATTCAACCAATGGTTGAGGAAGTGGTCGTATCGATGCAATATTCGATCGACCCCACTCTTCTCTTGGAGAGTGACAAGTCTAAGGAAGTGGTCGCGCCAATGCAATTTTTGGTCGATCCCACTCTTCTGGTTCTGGTTCTATACCTTCTATGCCATGTCCTTAACATTTCTAGCACTTCACCTTCTAAACAAGAGAGAGTTTTACTCTTCCCGAGTTCTCTCCCTCCAAGTCCTGACGAGGTTCCGTTTGATTGGGATGGTCTCATGGGGTATCTAATGCCTCCGCCTATGTATTTTCCAGGAAGATATATTATCCAATATAACACGGAGACGATAACCTCCATTAACACTTTTCCCTCCTCGACTTGGAGAGCTTTGGGTCTTCCTGAGCTTGTGTCGATTCTTCGTAATATACCGACATTCCACAGAAGGTTTGCACGGGAGCCTTGGCCTTCCCCGTGACTTTCCACCTAGAATCTTCCAATGAGTCCAAGTTAAGCCCTTTTCCGACTCGTTCAAAAAGCGAAAAGATTGTCGAGGGATTTGTTCTTTTCACGCTCATTAATTTGGATTTGAAAGGTCGCGAGTCTTAGTTAAGCTCTTTTCCGAATCGTTATTAAAAATTGAAAAGATCACCGAGTGATTTGTCCCTTTCACACTCATTAAAATTGGATTTGAAAGATCATGAGTCTCATTTAAGCTCTTTTTCGACTTGCTATAAAAAAAGGAAAAGATCGTCGAGTGAACTTGTCTTTTTCACATTCGTAAATTGGATTTGAAAAGACGTCTATTTGGCACAAGTTTACCCCTTTTTTCACACCAAGTAAACTAAAAGATATAAAAAAGGACATTTTTTTGCGTTAAATTGTGATTGCATCTCATGCCCTTGCTTCCAGTATTGAATCTTTAGCCGGTTCTCACTTTGTGTTATAAACCATGGCCCAAGCAGTTTGCATCCTCAACCAAGCAGAGCCTTGTTTATATCCTTCACAATTTGACACCCTATACCCTGGAAGGAACATCACCCTAAGTGTCCATCTCCCACATGCATTTCCTTGCATTGAGCATAGGTACGTTCCACTGCTGGAACTAGTTTTGCTTACTTGCGACACTCATTCCCTCCTCTGTATCATAGAATTCACTTGTTATGAAAAAACAAAAAAAGACGGGTTGGAAGGGAGTACTATATTGTGATTGGCAACAGTCATGTCACCTTTGAACAGAGCACAAAGTTATTGAGTCCTCACATCATCATAATTTTGGGTTTAGCATAGCCTTAGGAAGCTGATCTCACTACAGAGTTTTCTCTACCGACTAGTTAATCTTCCAGTCACTATAGAGAACATTATGGATGCCTCTTACATCTAGTTGTCACATCATTGAGTCTATGTTGCCAGAGTCCACCATATGTCTCATGATCTGGTTCAAAGGAAGTCTATCAACCTGTGTCGACCACTCCTCAGAAATATTGACTTTGCATGTCGGCCATACCCTCAGTTTGTCTCATAATCACATGATACTTTGGTCTTATGATGCACCCTGGCCCTACTTTCATCATTGGTAGGTCACCTTGAACCCAATAATTGACATTTCATCATGGGTCGTTGACTGAGTGGTTTCCCTTGTGTTTGATGACAAGACATCTATTCACACTTTGAGATTTGTGTAGTGTCTTGGATGCCATTAGCCTTATTGGTGGTTTCCTCGCCTTTGTCAGCAGTTTTCATCATTGGTTACTATTCATAGGGTCTTTTTCATGTACCTCTTGCATTTGGCACACACGAAAGACGCATGGGGTCATTGGTTCACGAACATGTTCTTTGTACGATCTCCACCAAATCATGAAGCTCCTACTTTGTTCCTCATGTTGATTGATGAGAGATGCCTTAATGCTCTCCTTTTAGCGAGTCTCTTTCCATCGACTTCAACTCATGTATTCTAGATATGAGAGCTAGAGTTTTATGAGTACCTTGAGGCTTGCAGTCATTAGTGGTAGGCTCTCTCTCCATTGACAAATGTGAATACATCAAGGTCTCCTGATCAATGGATCTCTCAAGTGTTCGACACCATCACCTTTATTCACATTTGTAGAGATGTACTTGGTGTCTTGATACTTACTTTCATCATTGGTAGGCTATCTCGCGTTTGTTAACAGTATACCTCAATGAATGATGCCCGGTAATCAAATGATGTCTCATCGTGTTCGACCTCAACTCATTTATTCACATGATGTAGACTTGCACCATTGACAGATTGTATTGAAGACTTGAAGACATCACTTTGTGGACGTAGCTTTCCTGAGCTGTTTCTTCCATTTCATTGGACCAGTACCTATTTGACTTCAGTGATCATGGGAGATTAGATTGTACTCCATGGTATATAGATATCTTCAGATTGATTTTGAGACTGGTTTCATTGGGCCTTGTTCATGACTATGACAATTATTGGCATGTAACCACATTTATACTTGCCTACTCATGGCCATGAACACTTGTTGGTGTATTTTACACATAGATCTGCATTGTATTCTTGGAAGCTATGTATGCAAAGTCAGTACATAATGTAATAAGCAATTGAGTTTGTCCAACTGGTTCTCTACCACTCCACTTCTAGGTTATTTATAATGTATTTCGGACATCACATATACTCCTATGATCTCACACATTAGGGGGAATCTGTTATAGCAAGATTTGCCTCACCATTGCTATCTTGCACAGAGGGCCTTTTTCCATTTCCCTATGCAGACTTATCAACCCCTTTTTGATAAATCTAGAGCCAAAAATATATATTTCTCCACATATACACTCCCTAACTACTTTGCAAGATGCGTATACACTTATTGCTCCACTACAACTCACGTATATTGGGATTTATGCCAGAAAATACAAAATGAGGTCTAGTTTCCATGTCAGGACAAAAGATCTCTGATCTTGGCCTTCCATATACTAGAAATGTTCTGAATCAGCCCTTTAGTTTCATTTTGGAGGCTATAAGAGCACACTTTCGAGCTATGGAAAAAGAGGAGAAAGCATTCAACTTTGAGAGCAATGTTACTCTGGAGAAATTACTTCATATTGAGTCTGCATCCCTCAAGTCCGAACACAGTGCTCATCCCCCAAACTCTTTCCTTATTGTCGAGAGGACCTCATTACCTCTTTTCTATGAGTTTTCCTTTGGTGGAGGATTGAAGTGGTGGAGACCCAGTTGGAAGGAACTTGGTTTCTTGGTTTCGAACCGTGCCGACACAGAATTCTGTAATGTTGATACTTCTATTGATCAATTATTAATAGAAATACTCCTTTCCCATCCTATCGATATCTTGCAAATATATGATTATTATCCATGGGCATGTTTGTAATTTTTATTAATGGATTGTGCTATCTGATGTGCTAACTCATTTTATATATTGTCACTATATACTTGCATCGCTTGTTTGCTGAGAAATTCTTGCAGGTGTAAAGCTTTGGGTCAAAGTGCTCAACAGTGGAATGACATCAAACGATTGGATCGAGGTAGGCTTCTTCCTCGTATTGCACATTAGTTTATATAGCACATGTTGGAATTGAGTTGATTTCTACAGTCATACCTGTCTGTTGTGGTTTACCCTTGGCCATAGAGAGTTTTTCCCTTGTAACAACACCATCAACAAAGCTAATATAGGGTAGTGATAATGCCGACATCTGGAAACCATGCACAAGGAAAGGCAAGCAGCTTGAAGGAAGAACAAGAAACGACAAAAAATACACTAGAGTATGATACACTAAAATACAAAGCACTCATGCAAAAACACTTTAAGCATAGTACTTTTTTAGGTAAATCCCATTTCTGGGTTCACCCAAAGGAATTCCATCATAATCAACCATCTCATAAACCCTTTTCTCCAATACTTGTTTAACGATGTAAGGGCCACGCTACATGGGCTCGAATTTACCTGCCCCCAACAAATCACGATCTTGGTCATACAGAAGAACCAAATTACCTTCAGAAAAAATACGAGGTTTAACATGTTTGTCTTATTGATCCTTGACGCCTTTCTTCTGGGTTTCGATTACTAACGTAACATCACGATGAGTCTCATCTAATTGCATTAAATACAAGAGACATTCTTCTTCGACTGTGGTGTTGGGGAGAAGTTTGACAACTAGTTTCAGAGACATGATTTCACATTCAATTGACAAAATGGATTCGATACCATACACTAAATGGAAATGTGTGAAGCATGTATCATATTTAATGAACGTCTGGTAGGCCCATAATTCCAAAAAAAACATTGTGTGCCAGCTTGAATTGTGAATCCCTATCATCCATCGAAGCATAGTAGTTAAAACTTTGTTGATTGCTTCAACTTGGTCATTGGCTTGTGGATAATAAGAGGTTGAGTTTTCATGCCGTAAACCTAACTTATCGGTAAGCTCAGGAATCATAAAAATGTGAAAATGGGTGCCATGGTTGGTGATGATGGCTTGAGGGACACCAAACCTAGTGATGATATGATTGAGAATATGAACAATGCTACAATTTTCTCGGTGTTATCAAATGTAGGCATCGCCTCGACCCATTTAGTGAAATAATTCACAACTACAATGATGTTTCCATGCCCCCCGACTGAGTGAGGGTTACATGTCATGAAGTCAATGCCCCATTTAGTGAATGGACTCATGGAAACTACAGGATAAAGTGGAGCAGGATGAGATTGAATCTTATTATTATAGGTTTGACAAGCATGACATTTCTAAACTGCAAGAATACAATTTTTGAAAAACAAAGGACATAAGTAACCAGCTTGTAGGATCTTTTGGGCAGTGGCATACCCAAACATATGACCACCACATGCTCCAGAATGAAAGTCATTTAGTGCTTTCTCAATTTCATCGTATGTTAGACATCG
Organism: Picea engelmannii; assembly: GCA_009831015.1. Taxonomy (NCBI): domain Eukaryota; kingdom Viridiplantae; phylum Streptophyta; class Pinopsida; order Pinales; family Pinaceae; genus Picea; species Picea engelmannii. The sequence goes on along the minus strand of ML798366.1, from coordinate 217,112 downwards.
TCAAAACATAGAGTCAATACCACGACGGTAAATGGCATCCCCAAGAATAATATATTTACGCGCTTGATACATAATACGACGACGATATACACAAGATATATTAGGTCGAAAAGTTTGGGTTTGTAGATAAATTATAATGTCTCCATACTAGATATTGTTTGAACTGATCTGAAAGAGAGATTCATCAGTAAAATAATCTTCGGCCACAGTTTCTGTCTCAATGGAGGGAAGGTCACATATCAACTCAGCAAAGACCAAATATTCGTAACAACATTACTTTTCGTGCCAGTAAAATGATATAAAGGTACTGTATAAGCAATAGAAGTAATAGGTATATGTGATGACGTAGGTTGGTTTGGACTCATTCCTAGTTTATCAAAAATATCGTGTCTCGAGGAAGTCCTCGAAAAATAACGAATGAGGACTAGACTATGATTACAAATTACAGAAGTATGAACCGAAGTTCTAAATGATTCACTGTGAAATGGTGGATCATCCACACAGGACTCTATGAAAGGTCCTGAAGGTATTCTAGTATAGTATTCAACAACAATGTCCCCCGAAGAGTTTATTCAGAGAAAAAATTGGTATTGTATAACATTCAATAACGGATTTACAGAGAGTTATGATTCAACCAATGGAGTAGAATTCTCGATATCAGACGATACATCGTTATTGACTTCTCCTTTAGGAGAAGGAACCTATGGTGAATTAGGAAGCAAGGGGGCGTATTCTTCCAGTTCTTTTGGAGGCAACCCCTGCATCCTACATGAACGGAGATGGATGATATTGGCCACACCCAAAAAATAATAAAAGAGATCTATGGCCAACTAGAGAAACAAAAAACACTTCACTAATAAGATATAGATATCAAGTAGACAAACAAACCTTCTTATTTCGAAATCACTAGTTGGTGATGAAATCCAATGTCGCGAGATCAAGACAAGAATGGACTGGGATAAAGAGGGTGGAAAACTTATGTTGACGGCCTGCTTAACAGACTTATGCCCTGGTGCAATCTCCCACACATAATCATGGGTATATCCTCCAAGGAGCCCTAGTGAGTTTAACTAATGCTGATTCTAGGTACCATGAAGAATTTCCCCTCCGCAATCACCTCGTGTGAAGACCCTAAGGATATAGGCTACTAATGTTACCAATTACAATAATGACACCTGGGGAAGCAATCAATAGTCTGATATACGCACAAAGTCAGGGTATCTAATCCTGAAATCTCCTTGAGAAGGTATGCACATGATTCTCTTCTCAAGTGACCCCCAATAATACTCGCATTCACTACACTAAAACCAACAAAGTAGAGTGAGTAATTATGTTGGCCCTAATGCAACCTCGTGATTGACCCTTGTGTTAGAATGACTTCCTAGGACAAAATGTAGCAAGTGGATTTAAATCTTCCTATCACAAGATACTATTGTGTGTTTTGATGGTTTGGAGAGTATTCCTCACAACCTATTCCAAAGCGCTATCCTTAGCTAATGTTGGTGTATAAGAGTTCTAGAAAATAAAAGTTACAAGATATATTTTTAAAACTATGTTGAATTTTAATGGTTGTTGTTTAACTCACAAAGGAAGTGGAGATGAAATTGATGAAGTGTTTGACCTTGAATCGACATTATGCAAAGAGAGATGGGATGCAATCTTTTTGTTCGATGAATTCTAATTAGCCTCCTCTGAGAAGAAGAGTCGACGAGAAGACTCCAGATGATTATTCCGTGTGAGGCACTGGGAAAGAATATCTGTAGAGTGGACGTGCCTTTGGACGAGCATAGGTGAACGTGTGAATATATGGTTCTTCTATGTAATGCAGTGAATCAGAGCTATGACATCCCTGTGGATGCAACCCTAGTGGGTGAGGACTAATGGATGTATCATATCCTTTGCTATATATTGTTCAAGAGTCAGACCTACCTGTAACCCTAATTGTTATGTAAAGGGTACAGGTTGACCCTACCTTATTGTGTCTAATAACAAATGTAAAAGATAATTAATCTGTATAATAATAATAATAATAATAATAATAATAATAATGTCTTAGAGAGGTCGGCCTTGTTGAGCCAATAGACACTTCAGTTGATAGGAAAAGTCTAATATAAGTAAAGGGTAATTTCCCATTGTGGAAATATATCTTTCTTGTGAGTTTGGAAATTTCAGCAAGTACACTTCTTTGGCAAAAGGTGTGCACCTCTCTTGGGTGCTAGAGTTCTAGGGTTTGAACACCCTCTTGTGTGCTAGGTATTTATTGGTGGTAAAGGTATTTCTCTTGAAGAATATAGCAAATGATTTGGATGAGTTTTCTTCCCTTGTCGAGAAGGATTTCCCAGAATAGATTTTGTGTTCTTGTGCATGGTGCTTCTTCTTGTGATCTTGGTTGCTGCAACATTTATGGTTATGGTTAAATGATAAAATGGAATGAAATTCATTCTTAACCTAATGCTTATGAAAAATCAACATGGTATTAGAGCTCTTACCTTAAAGATCCAACTTCAAAGTACCAAGATGACAAAGGGTGACTCAGTTGCACTCGTCTTTATGAAGTTATCAGAGATTAAAGAACAACTAAAGACCATTGGGGAAATCATGTATGATAGAGAAATTGTCTTAACCACTCTCTATAATCTTCCAAAATCATGGGAGTCTTTTATTCAAAGTATCAGTGGAAGAGAAGCTCTACCAACCTTTGATCAACTATAGACATATTGTTGATTAAGGTTGGTTGTCATTGATGTCAACCCTTGAAGAAATCCCCATAGCACAAAGGTTTGGGTAATGGACCCAAGATTGTTTGATGTAAATATGACTCATTATTGTTTTTTCGTGGTTGATGAGAAGTAAATATGGATGAACTCTGGTCCTCTTATGGTGAAATCCCTCACAGGAAGATGCTTTGCGGAGTAAGAGAACCGATGCTTAGTTGTGGAATAATGAGATGAAGGAAAATGAATTTGTTAGGGAAACTATCCTAGATGGATAGTGCTCGTCATTCCATTTCCGGTGGTATATAGAACGTGAGATAACTCCTCACGGTTAGAGAGTTGTGACCATGTGAAGTTGGAGAACCAAGGTTTGGGTAATGGACCCAAGTTTGTTTGATGGATAACAGTATGATATTTTATATATTTGAAGGTAATACTATTCTATATGGATATTACATGTAATTCCATTTCTGGTGGTATGTGGAATGTCACATAACTCATCACGGTTTGAGAGTTATGGGCTTACGAAGTTGTAGGACCCTCATATGTCATCTAGAAGCCCCAAAAGGTCAAAGTAGTCAAAGTGGTTTAAGAGATTTTAAAAGGTAAATAATAAAGTGAAGTGATGAGTGTATTATAATTCAAAGTTAATACAAAATAATTTATTTAAATAATAAATTTAATGGAGAAATTAGAAGTGGGTTAACCCTAAAATAAAGAAAGTGGGCCAATTGACCTAGAAGATGTTTTTAAGAAAGCTACTTGGAGAGTATAAATAAGAGGCAAGGCTCTCTCATTTTAATCAAACTTGAGAATATTGAATATATATAGGTGTATGAGGTAACCAAGGATATATAAGATAAATTTCTAAGGGAAGGTGAAGAAAATAAGGCCGAAATGCAAGGAAGGATAAATTCTTTTGATGGTACTTTCTAAGGTATGTTATTTATAGGTCATCTCACCATTTTTACTATAACTTTTTTTCTATAATGATTCAGACCATGAAATTTCTATGCCATTGAAAAAACATACCCAAGTATCTGTGATAAAAAATTCAGCTTGTGGGTCATTGTATTTTGGGAGTTACACTCCGTGGAAAATAGGGTTTGTGGCTAGTCCCAAAACTAGTAAAAAACAAGTGTTTCGGGTAAAAACGTCATAACTTCTTCATAACAGATCCAAATTCAGTGAGACTAGATGTGTTTTTTAGGGTATAGTCTGTAGTATGCTATGTAACAATTTTAGATCAATTCAACAAATATTTTGTGCAGGGCACACTCTACAAGGTCGCTTTCTAGAATAATCCATAATTCAACAAGGTATTCCATTTTTTCTATAACTCCTTTTCTGAGAGGTTCCAAGTAGTGACACTTGGAGAAATTTCATAAAACACACTCAAGAACATTGTGTATCATTTTCATATATTTATACATTACAGGTTCAAATTTTTTATTACTTCAAGTTAGGGTTGTTGACTAATCCAAAACTAGGCACATGAGACTAAAGAAAAGTTTGATGAAAATGGTAGTCTCTTGTTATTAAAGTTAAGGAAGGTTTGAAAGAATATGATCATATACATAAGGTATATTACAAAGCTACAAATCATATTTGGATGATGAAATTGATGAGGGGTTTTGGTTGAGGTTGGTGCATTGTTGATGCACTTGTTTATGGTACAGGTTGAGGTACAGGTTGATGCATGGTTCATATTTATTGGTACATGTTTACAACTATATATCTCATAGTGATAGTGTAACAATAGTTCCATCATTCTACTTCTACTTCAGGGTGGCAGGACATGACAATGACAGGTGGTTGTAGCCACCTTTCGATTGTAGCCGAAGAACATAGGGGGTTGTAGCCTCCTTCTAGTTGTAGCCAGAGAATTGGGGAGTTGGAGCTTCCCTCAGGTTGTAGCCAGAGAAACTAGGGGGTTGGAGCCTCCTTCCAGTTGTAGCTAGAAAACAAAGGAAGCTGGTGCTTCCAATGAATGTAATTCTTCAATACATATAAGAAAAAATATTCCGTGGTTTTCTCCTGATTTGGGTTTCCACGTAAAACACTGGTGTACTGTGTATGTGTGTGATTGTTTATTTCTTACTGCTCATTATTGGATAATAATTATACATTGATATAACATTTGAAGAAAAGTGATTATATTTACGCTATTACTGATTCACCCCCCCTCTCAGTAATCCAAAAATTGGTATTAGAGCAGGTTCCTTCAGAAATCAGTTTAACCATTCAAAGGTAGATCATGGAGAGTACCAACTCATATAAAAATGAAATACCACAGTTTGATGGACAAAAGTATGCTTTTTGGAGCATAAAGATGAAGCCATATATACAGGCACATGTATTTCAAGTTTGACAATCAATTGTAGATGGATACACAACACCATCAGTTCCACTAACAAATGACAAAGCAATGAAACTCGGTGAGAATAATTCCAAAGAAAAAAATGCACTTTTGAATGGTCTCAGTGATACACTATTCACCAAAGTTGCACATTGTAAATCTACTAAAGAGATTTGGGACAAGCTTCGAAATATTTATGAAGGAGATTCAAAAGTCAAAGCAACAAAGCTTCAAATTTACAGAGGTCAGTTCGAATAACTAAAAATGAAGGAAGATGAAGATATCACAGCCTACTTCTTACGAGTCGATAAAACAGTGAATGCAATCATAGGATTGGGAGAAGAAATCGAAGAATCTGTAATTGTTCAAAAGGTACTAAGATCTCTTCCTATGAGATTCAACCCTAAGATATCAACACTAGAAGAAAGATGGGATTTAAACTCAATAAGCATGGACAAACTGCATGGAATATTCACAGTATATGAGATGAGAACTAAATAGGAAAATCTAGATGTAAAAGAAGAAGCCTTCAAAGCATCAAAAAGATCAAAGCAAAAGAAAAAGGAACAAGAAAAATATAGCAGGAACAATGACGTCTCGGAAGATGATGAAAAAGTGGTCAACTTCGTCAAAAGACTAAACAAGGGAACCAATGGTAGGTATAGAGGTAAGATTCCTTTAATTTGTTTTAATTGCAATGGTATTGGTCATTTTTCTAACAAATGTCCTCATAAGAAAAAGAGAAATGATGAAGGTTACTCAAAAGGAAGACAAACATATAAAGGTAAAAGAACTACAAAGAAAGTTTTCAAGAAAAAAAATTTCACCAAAGAGGACATCTCATCATTAGATGAAGATGAAGTCAGTGATAGTGAAACATGAAGAGTTCTATTCATGGTAGTAGAAGACTCTGATAAAGAAGACTCCGAAGAAGAATATGAAGAAGCATATGAATAAGAAATTGAAGAGGCAAAAGTTGACTTTCAAGAAGAATTAATGAGTTCCATAGAAGTTATGAGAAGAGAAAAGAAGAAAAACAAGAAACTACAAGAAGAACTAGATAAGAAAAAAGACACTCAAGAATTAAAATAAATGATCACAAAATTGAAGGTTCAAATAGAAGAAGATAAAAGAATTGAAGAAGCACTCAAAGAACAACTAGAAGGAAAGGACAAGATCATTGGAAACCTAGAAGCAGAGATTGTCACAATAAGAAAGGATATTCAAAAGAAAAATATGCAGAATAGCTCAAAAGTTCTAGATGACATTATCAACAGTAAAAAATCTCATCTTAACAAGTCTGGACTTGGATACAATCAGACAGAAAAGGGACTATGGATTTGATATAAAATTTTTATTTAGAACTGTGAATATAATGATGGACTACTAACAATACATGCACATGCAACCGAAGGTACAACCAATCAGATACCTGTCAGATATTTCTTTGTCGAGTGAGGAAAGCTTAGGACAAATAAAGGCTAGAAATGCGACTGCATCTAGTAGATATGATAAGAAAACAAGGACCAGAGGTGAAAAAGTCAAAATAAAATTTTGTAGACGCATGAAATTTTTTCTTGTCGAAGGAGGATTATGCTCTTATGATGATGAGAGCATAGGAGACATAGATATTCCACTCAGGTATAAGCATATGGTGAAGCAATGGGTACCTAAGGAACTACCTCCTATAGATGTTGACTTCGTTGTCAACAATATGACATATCACATTGCACCATCCTCCCTGCATGGCTTGGGGCTATTTTCCATGGATGGAATAATTGTAAAATACAATATAGTAACTAAATTGATGGACTATGTCAGACCGTGTTACAATTATAACGATTGTATGTGGATGGTCCGGTACATACGAAGTATGCAGAGATATGCACTCGCTACAAATTATATACAACTAATAAACAAGGATAAAAATAAGGGAGCAACTATCTATATTGATGGAAGACTTAAAGATTCCGGCAATATCACAAGGTTTATAAACAACACACGACCCGGGACAACAAACAAACAATCAAATTGCATATTTGAGGGATGTGAAGAGAATCGAGTAGTCCTGTGAGCAATAAAAAAGATAGCTCTCGGGGAAGAGTTATTAGTGGATTACCATTTGAATTGAATAAACACATTGAATAATAGTGTACAGGTTCTTATGCAACACCTCTTTAAGAAACCTCTACTTATTGCATTATATTTTTTTATTATCTTTAACATTGTTGTAAATATTATCGTTAACATTGTTTTTTTGTTATCATTACATTTTTTTTAAATATTTGGGGGTTTTAATTATATTATAATGTGGTAGGATGATCGTGGAAAAGGGCCAACCGTAGAACATGTAAATGATTATCAATTTTCACTTTCATTTTACGTTGTTTTTATTATTTGCTTATATAATTTTATTGAAATAACATTGTTTTTGCTGAAATTATATGTAGTCAGTAGGCCATGTGGATCATGATTCCTTCGATGAGGAGGGGTTTTATTCTTGCGCTGATCTGATGGTCTCAATAACAAAAAATCATTAAAGCTAACAAGGAACTATTTGTCTTGTTAGATCGTCCAGAACAAACTTCAGACGTCAAATAAAGGATCAAGCTCCTTATGTCACAACTTAACACATATAAGGTAATAACCATATTTTTTTTTTTTTGGTTTAATGCACTCATATGTTCAATTATGATACTTTTTTCTTTAACTTTTACATTATCTCACGAAAAAACATTTTCTTTTTTATAAAGGAATATTTGGAGCCTGTTCAGCCCAAGGTTGGTAGTAGTGGCACTACAGAGTCATGATGCGGGCGATCATACAGCTGCCAGAGCACTATTTAATTCTCCATATTCCACACCTCATTTAGATAGGAGCCATGACATGCACTGACATGCATCCACACCTCGATTAGAGTCTAGAGAGGGTGGCAGAGATGAGGATCATAGTGATGTGGTTGAGATGGATGGATTTCCTAGAGCTAGACGTGTGACAAGCACGGGGACCCTTCCGTGCACATTTTTGGTCTATGATAATGGAATTCCATTAAAATAATCAAGAATCCCAGGTAGTTTTAATTCATATTTTAATCGTTTAATGTTGTGCTCATACATAAATCATTTAGATTATTAATTTTAAATTAATGATCATATCTTTTTGTGTGTAGGAAACAACCTTTTTTATAGGCACGTAGAGAGCAAGACCTTGTCTATTTTTGGGGCAACTTTACGCATGAGGTGGAATTGCCAGAATTCCAACCTCAAAAATGAACTTATGGATTATCTTGAAGGCCTCCTTGGTGTAGACATGTTCAATACAAAAGCGATCACATCTGCAACCAGTGACTATTTAAAATATACCTGGGATGTTTATAGACGAAGCTTGGCAAGAAATCTTAGGTATAAATGTCCTCCCTCAATTCTAAAGAGAGAGTGGAAGGTGATCATTGATGATGCAAAAGAGAAGATTTTGAGAAAATCAGGAGAACAAATAACTAGTACACCAAGGTAAATTACAATTTTTTGAATTCAATGCTAGCTTTATGTTTCTTTAGATCTAAATAAAAGTGTGGTTATATATAACATACTTGAAAATTTTGATGATAGGTTGCCTGAAACTTCGAAGGAAACCAAATCAAGGATTTCCAAACATGGCCAACACAAGCTAGGCCCAGATGGCTACTTGAGGTTACAGTCACGAATCGTAAGTACCCAAACATCTTAAGAATATTAATTGTATCACCTTACAACTTTAAGGTAATTGCAGCCAAAAACATTAAAAAACCATACCCTTATACAATGCAGGGTGATGACTTCGGCACTGGAACCACGGAGGAAAAACCTCGAACTTGGTTACAAGTACGGTTATAAAGCCGTGGTTAAGCGAAGGAAAAGCATGGGGCAGAGCCCAATATCCAATTTGCTAGAGAAGATAAATACAAATCAGTCCACATTAACCTTTCGTTACTTATAAAATACATAAATGTTTGATATCGTCCATAATTTAATGTCTTACTTTTTTTTAATCAGGGGAGAAACACTATCAAACCTACCATTAATACTAAACAATAGAGCATTGATAGTGAAACACAGCCAGAAGATCATGGTGCTCCCCAACATCCCCATCCCAGTGAGGTGCAACCCCAAGATGTTCCTGTGAATGAGGCCCACGATGGTAAAATGTCTATATATTAATCATATACTTAATAATTTTGTACTTATAAATTTTGATGTTTCAATGGAAGAGAATGTCATAGATGACCATCCTCGACCTAAAGATCAGGTGCACAGGCCGACAACCATTCCAACGGTGCCAACTAGAGGACCAGGTAAATAATTACATTGCAGAGTTTTTTTTTAATATTAATGAACTACTTCAATGATATTTAAAAATTGGCCATATAAATTCAATATTTTTTATTTTTTAGGTGATGGCCCCTCACAGAAGCATCCACGCCGTGGGTACAAGACTAGACGTACTCGACGTGAAAGGACTGAAACAACATCATCTATTGAAGATCACCCAGTAAATGAAGACATGGACATTGATGATTTTCTTAAGCACTGGAAAGAAAAAAATAAGACTAAAAGAAATTCATGATGTCATGTAATAATTTTATAACACAGTTAGATGTACATTATATAGTTGATAATATACACAAGGCTATTTCTATGGCTTGTATCTATCTATGAATGTAATTTTGTTATACACTTAATGATAATTTCAACTTCTCTTAATGATGCAGCTTCCAAAGTCTTGTGACATAATATATGCAACTTTGAAAGTCTTGTGACATGTTTCATTGTGTCTCACATGACAAAGAGCATTACCATTATTTTCATTGTGTCATGGACATGGTGTTTTATGTTTAAGAAGAGATCTTAGTGACTGCCAGTCCACTTTAGAGTC
>ML798366.1:196868-207078 GCA_009831015.1 Picea engelmannii | reverse complement strand
AGGCATCCCTTTTTTACAATGTGAAATCCGGAACAAAGAGATATATGAAGGCATTTCTTCATAGGAGGGTAATAACCTTATTGGATTTGTGTAGGAAGAAAAATGTCCCACTGTCTGTTCCGTGGAAAATATTGCACTGACATATTAAGATGGTAGTGAGGAAGAATTTGGAGGGAGAGTGTTTATTGGCCATGGGTTATGGAAGGAAGTGAAGAATGAGGAAGAAAAGGTAGAAAGCGAGATTCGCGGGAGACACAGTGGCTGTCACTGGGTCGAAGCGCACAAAAGAACATAAAAGATGGAGTGAAGTGCGAAAAAATAGGTCGTTGGATGAGGAGATCGAAGATGATAGATCAACAAGATGGATGGACCGAGGATGACTCAGGAGGTGGAAAAATCCACCATTAGATGCCTTGGAGCAGCGCGAGATGGAGAAGGAAATATAAGCTGGCGAAGCCCGAAAAGAATGGGTCAAGTTGAACTAGGGTTGTAGACACCTAGGGTTTTTGACACCTAGGTTTCGACCTAAGGCTGTCGATGAGGTATTGTAATGTATAAATAAAGGTCAAGAGAACCTGGGTTGGGTTGGTCATTGAGTATTGGTATGATATTATTGTTGATCTAGCTCTATTATTGTGTGAGATATTATCGTATTGGGGGAGAGAAGTGATGAGAGAGAGATCTTTTTGGGATTTAAATATCTTCAACACCCTACGAAGATCAAGTCCTGCAGTTGGGTGTGCAGGAGGGAAGAGAGATGGAGAGAGGATCTGCTGGCCAAGAGTGCAGATCAGAACTGTAATCTTTACCTTAATATATCATAAGCACAGTTCTGTGGACGTAGCCCTAGAGAGAGGGTGAACTACGTACATCTGTTGTTGTGTGTGTGATTGATGCCTTGAGCTCTGATGTTGTTATATTGTTATCTGCATTATTGTATTAGATTAGATCTATAGCTATGAAGGAAATATCTAGCTAGTTAATGATAGATGCATGTGATGTTGTTGTTGCAATAAGAACCACTTGATATTCCCCTGGTTGTAGACATCTCTATTCTGCAACCCCCTCATAGCTGCTTTGGGTGAGACTACATCTGCTTCGCAGGTGCTGCCGAAAGGGCTAGTAGCTAGGGCTTGTTGGTGCGCTCTTGGAGCTAAACCCTGGGTCTGCCCCTGTGCCAACAAATGGTTCTGTTGCCGGGACCAGGATATTTTTAAGGGAATGTCAAGGTGGTTCCTATTGAAGACAAAGATTCAGAAGTGGGTAGAGGATCAAGAGAAGGACTTCGTTGAAGCCCAGAACAAGAACCCTAAAATAAGCACTGAAGATTGGCTACAAAGATACATCTTCACTGACATTCACAAGATCTTCTTTGGAGGAATCCATCAGGAGCTACATGAGTGGTTGGCTAGGTTAGCTGACACATAGTTTGAAATCAGATCTAGAACCCTTTGTGGTTTGGACACCAGCATTGATCCAGAAGGTCAAGAGAGTCGAAAACATTGTATCCAGAACAATATATCACTGGTTTGATAGTACCATTGTAAGGTATATCACTGAGTTTGTTGTTGACAAAACATAATCGTATAGTCAATCCAAGAGATACTTTTTCAAGGGACTCAGAGGAAAAATTTTGCACTTCTTGAAGCTAAGAATCAAGATGCTCTTGCATGAAAACCACATCTGGAAGATACAGTAGATTGATCGGACCTAAGAAGGCTAATGTTCAAGATCTCGGACAACGACAATGACACAGAAGTAGGGCATACACATAGTGGGAAAGTATTCCGAGGAGCTCACCTCGAGAATTTGTTTAAGCAAAACTATGAAGAAGAAGGTTTCTATAGTGGAGAAAATGTAGATCTAACCAACGAAGAGCATCTAGAGCCCACTAGAACTGAAGAAGGGGAAGCTAAAGAACTGCGCCAATGCAAGCCAGAAACCTCTGGAACTACGCGAACTACTGAGGTAAGTAACATTAATCCTCCTGTTGTCCCAAAAACACTTAGCAGTCAGAATAGTAAGAACCACCAGAGTCTTCAGAGTACTGTTACCAGTAGCCCAACATCTACTCAGACAAGAACCCTAGTCAGCTTTATGGCAGATGAAATGAGACTCCCTATCTTTAGAGGATATGGATCTGAAGATCTAGATCAACATTGGTTTCTGTGTGAGGCTATATGGAATATTAAAACTATCACCGATGAAGCCATCAAGAGAACCCAGTTCAACACTACACTAAGGGACCGTGCACTGAGATGGTACATGAAACTGGTCCAAGAACTGGCACAGCCTAAGCCCCTGAATGAGATCAAGAATGCGCTGATTGCAGAGTTTAAGAAATCTAAGTTGGAATCACAATGTATTACGGAAATAAAAGAGATTAAACAAAAGGTAGCAAAACCTGTTTGGGAGTTCGACTAGAGATTCAAGACCTTGACAGGCCGATTAACTTTCCAGATCCCTGACGAATAGAAAAAAGAGTGGTTCATCGCTGCGTTGTTACCACACATAAGAATCCCTTTGATGCAAAAAAATATTGCATCTCAGGCATAAGCTTTGGAGATCGCCATTAAGCTTGAATCAACATTGATGGGAGAATCTAGATCAGGCATTAGCCAGATCATGAGCCAGCTAACTAGTTTGTCTTTATAGGTCGAGGATATGAAGAAAGATAAGGGAAAATAAAAAATGGATGATATCTGGTGTGTCAGATTCAGATCGGAAGGACATGATAAGGAACATTTCCCCTTATTTCATGAGTACTTGGCATCAGGGGCACCGAGCCCCTTAAAACAAGTTAACCTACCCTGGTGTGAGGTATGCAAAAATAGGCATCACCTAGGTGAGTTCTATTACATGCATAAGTATGTACAGACACCCACAAACTTGTATTATATATTCTTTAAATCAGTGGGGCATGATGATCGGGATTGTAGAGATTATGATCTCATGCATGAAAGGTCAAGATACATATACAAGATTCAAGGCAAAGTACAACAAGAGGGAAACACTCTGTAGTACAACTCTCTGGGGAGATGAAATTTCACTCCTCATGGTGGCTATAGAGGATGAGGACGAGGCCAAATAATCTGTTACAACTGCATGTAGCCAGATCATTTAGCAAGGGATTTTCAAAATCCCTGCAAAACCTGTAGTTACTGTAACTCCTTCGAGCATGTCATAGAAGAATGCCATGTGTTGCTGGATAAACTTCAAGGAAAACGAAGACCCCAGTAGAATCCACAAGTACAACTGATATATGTTGAACCTCGCGGAGCAAACCCTAGAGTCATTGTTATTACTCGAGGAGGTGCCGCTAAAGGAGAAGACAGAGAAACCCAAGGAAGGACTGAAAATTACCACAGAGTCAGGAAAGCTATAGAAAAGACCCCAACGTTCGATGCTAAGAAAGAAAGACAGATATTTGAGGAGGTAAGGAAAGAGTTCAAAGGAGATCAAGGATATTCATCAAAGAGACAACCAGAAATCAAAGAATACAGTATGCCTCAGGTGTTTGATCCGTCTGCATCACCAACGGAAGGGAAAGAGGTAAGAAAACTCATGGAATTCTTGCACACTTGTGTTAAGTTGATTCAAGATAAAGGCATTTTACAAGAATTACAAGATTTAATCAAGCAGTATGAACTAGGAAAAATAGACCCCTTGCTGAATAGAGCAGTGCACCAAACTGGAAAAAGGAGAAGGAAAAATAAAGAATTACACTTGAATGCTCCGATAGGAGAGTATGAGATAGACTATGTGGTCCTTGACTTAGGGTTAGAAGTCAATGTCACGATGAAGCAGACTTGGGTATTGATGGGAAAATCCTAGCTGATATATTCCCCTATCAGGCTTTGCATGTTTAATCAGCAAGCTGTCAGCCCATTTGGATGATTAGAGCATGTCCTAGTGGACATCGATGGAGTAAGAACCTTTGCAGATTTTGAGGTAATTGAAATTGTTGATGCTAGTTGTCCTTACCCTGCATTATTAGGAATTGATTGGGCCTTCGACAATTCCACTATTGTTGATTTAAAGAACCGACGCATGACATTTGAGAAAGCTGGCCTTAGGGTCATTGCACCTTTAGATCCAGATGAGGGTCCATGATACACATAACCCATTAGAGAAGAAGACCATGCATTTGAACTAGAAAACATATACAAATTAACAGCCAGACAGTAGGATTATATCAACCCTACAGCTGACGGAAATCTGAGCTGGCGAAGTGACAGTGCATGTTCATTCGAATCCAAAGAAGCGCTGGAGAACTGGCAGAACCAGATGTACGAAGTATCTACAAGAAGATGTGCTAGGCTAACCAGAGAAGTTCACTGAATTGGCACAATAGTGAGTAATCTACCCACATTTGATGGGTTGAACTCCCTAGAAAGATTCTTATCAGAATTTGAAACAAGTGTACCAACACAACAGAGGTTGTTGGGAATGGATGAGGCCATTAAAGACACACTAGCAAGATGGTGGGGGACACATAAAAGCAATATTACTGACTGGACACAATGCTAAACTCTGATGACAACATGGTTCTCAACACAAGAAGGATGTTTCGAAGCATGGTACACAGGTCGAAGCTGCCCAAAGGACCATGTACAAAGTTGCGAAGAGGCCTGGAGTGACATTCCTCGAGAACAATGGGTACAAAGCTTCGTCAATACACTGGATACAACCCCAATTAACTGGTACATTCAAGCAGAGCTGCGTCTTGTCACTTTAGAATAGGAAGGTATGATCCATAATTTTATAACCACCTTTTTGGTTGACAATGAATTTCCTTCTGTAGATCAAGCATTACAGATGGTGAGACAGAAAGTATTTGAGGAGGCATCTGGCCTCCCCTTGGAGCAAGAAGTGGATGAATGGACTACGCTCCTCCAGAAACTGCAGACATGCTACAACATCAATGCCGATGAAGACGATGACCCAAGGAAGGTGAATATCGCAGAAACAAAAGTTCAGAGAGATGTGGAAGGTCCAGGAGTTGAACTGCCATTCATTGGACAATTGATAAAAATAAAGAAAGTCAATATCAGGACAGAGGAAACACCAAAGCGTACCAATGTCGGAGATTACTGGGACGCTGCTACCATTGACAAAATCAAAGAATTATTGCATGAGTATCAGGACTTGTTCCTGACCAAGTTCACTGATATGAAGGGAATCAAAGGACCTATGGGAGAAATGAGAATCCCTTTGAAACCAGACACGAAGCCAATAAAGCAAAGACCCTACAGATTGAACCTGAAATATAAGGAAAAAGTGAAGATTGAGCTCAACTGAATGCTGGAAGCAAGGATTATTGAACCTGTTAAAGAGTCGGAGTGGATCAGCCCAATGGTAGTGCAAGATAAGAATACAAGTGAGATCAGGATTTGTGTAGATCTTAGGAAGCTGAATGATGCTTGTCTACATGACTCCTTCCCTACACCTTTCACAGACGAAGTGCTAGATAACACGGGAGGCCAAGAAGTATACTCTTTTACAGATGGGTTTTCAATAGACCATCAAAACCGCATTGCCAAGGAGGACTATCATAAGACTACGTTTTCCACAGAGTGGGGATCCTACCAATACACAGTAATGCCATTTGGATTGAAGAATGCCCCAACCATATTTTCTAGGGTGGTGGTTGAAGCATTCAAAGAATTTTTGCATAAGTTTTTAGAAGCATACTTTGATGACTGGACTATTTTTAGTTTGTTGAAAAATCATATCGAATGTCTAAGGATAATGCTGCATAAATGCAGACAGTGTCAAATTGCTTTGAATTTGAAGAAGTGCATCTTCTTCTCATCATTTGGAGTATTATTAGGTCATATTGTATGCAAGCAAGGATTGTTGGTGGATCCATCCAAAATTGCAATTATAGTTGATTTACCACCACCTACATTAGTCAAACAACTGCGCACTATGCTAGGACATACTGGCTATTACAAAAAATTTATCAAATGATATGTTCAGATTACTGCGTCAATGGAGAGATTATAAAAAAAAGACTGTCAATTTGGGTGGACAGACGAATGCCAGCAGAGCTTCGACACACTGAAACAAAAGATGGTCACTACGCCTATTCTAGTCTTTCCCAATTAAAACAAGGAATTTCATGTGCATGTTGATGCATCTTCTATTACATTAGAAGCAGTACTGGCACAACCTGGAGAAGGGGATATTGATCATCCATTATCATTTTCCAGTAGAAATCTCTTCACAGCTGAAATCAATTACACTACTACAGAGAGAGAGGGACTAGCCATGGTGTATGCATTGCAAAATTTCCACCACTACTTGTTGGGAGGACACTTTAAAATATTTACTGATAACTCCGTGCTGAAATACCTAGTCAACAAGCCAGTTTTGGGGGGGAGAATATGCAGATGGCTTCTCCTGTTTCAAGAATATGATTTTGAGATCATAGTTAAGCCAGGAAGAATGAATAAGGGCCCAAACCACCTGTCGAGGTTGGAGCATGGTGAAGAACCTACCAGTCTGGAGGACACACTGCCAGATGCACAGTTTTTATCCATTAGAAAGATTGATGACCACTTCACAGACATAGTCCAATTCCTGTCAACAGGAATAGCTCCAGCCAAATACACAATTTCGCAGAAGAAATAACTAGTGGTGCGCGCTGCAGATTTTTCACTGATAGCTGGTTAGCTATATAAAATGGGACCTAACGAGATCCTAAGAAGATGTGTTATGGAGGAATAACGCCCTATGATCCTCGAAGAAGCTCATGAAGGCATTGCAGGAGGACATTATGCAGGAAAAACAACTGCGCAGAAGGTTCTGCGAGCTGGCCTTTGGTGGCCTACGTTACACCGAGATGCTAAAAAATATGCCAGAGCATGCGATGCATGCCAACGAGTTGGAAAACCATCCCGAAGAGATGAGATGCCATTAGCACCACAGATGAACCTACAAGCATTTGAAAAATGGGCCATTGACTTCATGGGACCTATAAACCCACCAGAAAAGCGCACAGGAGAAAGGTATATTATCACTGTGATAGAATACCTGACTAGATGGGCCAAAGCAAGAGAAGTCAAGGATTGTAGCATAGCTACAGCTGTATGTTTTATATTTGATGAAATAATAACCAGGTTTGGATGCCCTAAGGTCCTTATGAGTGATCAAGGGACACACTTCATTAATAAGACAGTTGAAGCCTTGACTGAAGAATTTGCAGTCCACCATCAGAAGAGCACACCTTATCATCCACAAACAAATGGAACAGTTGAAGCATTCAACAAGGTCTTGGAGACAACATTGACAAATATTTGTAGTGTGAACAGGGACGACTGAGATTTAAGAGTACTAGCAGTACTTTGGGCTTATAGAACCACTTGCAAAAAATTAATAACATAGACTCCTTTCAAGTTGGTTTATGGTCTTGAAGATGTTGTCGCAATGGAGTACTTGGTACCTAGCTTACGGATTTCTACATTTACAGACATGGATGATACTGGTGCTATTCATGAGAGGCTATCATAGTTAGTCCAACTAGAAGAAGACAGATTCATTGCATGCTTCCATCAACAAATTCAGAAGGAATGAGAAAAGGCCTATCATGATAGACACATCAAGAATAAGATATTCAGGCAAGGTGATTTAGTCCTGCTATATGACAACAATTTTATAAAATACCCTGGGAAGTTCAGAACGCATTGGCTCAGACCATATGAGATTGTCTACATTACAGAGGGTGGAGCTGCGTAGCTAAAAACATTGAAAGGAGACTGGAAGGAAGGCTTGGTGCATGGGAGTCGACAAGTTGTACTATGACAACCGACTGTCTTGAAACTCTCAGTAGAATCAAGAAGACAAGGGTCTAGGTACCAGGTGCAATTGAAACTAGGTACCAGACACAAAAAAGACAGTCTACACAAGGATGGAAAGGAGGCATAAAGAAGAAAGCAAGGGCTGCACTGCGCAGTCGAAAGTCAAAGAAAAACAAGAGGATCAGATCTCAAATGCCTTGGGATGAGTCACAGGTGAGTGTTGGGGGCTTGTTGGCCATGGATTATGGAAGGAAGCAAAGATAGAGGAAGAAAAGGTAAAAAGTGAGCTTCGCAAGAGACACAGTGGTTGTCACTGGGTCGAAGAGAGAAAAAGAACAAAAAATATGGAGCGAAGTGTGGAAAAGCAAGCCGTTGGATGAGGAGATCAAGGATGACAGATTGACAAGAAGGATGGACTGAGGATGACTCAGGAAGTGGAAAAATCCAGCATTAGATTCCCTGGAGCATCGCGAGATGGAGAAGGAAAGACAGGCTGGCGAAGCCTAGAAAGAATGGGTCAAGTTGACCTAGGGTTGTAGACACCTAGGGTTTTGGTAGTTAGGGTTTTTGAAACCTAGGTTTCAACCTAAGGCTGTCGGTGAGGTATTGTAATGTATAAATAAAGGTTAAGAGAACCTGGGTCGGGTTGGTCATTGAGTATTTGTATGATATTGTTGTTGATCTAGCTCTATTATTGTGTGAGAGATTATCATAGTGGGGGAGAGAAGGGATGAGAGAGAGAGCCTTCTGGGATTGTAATATCTTCAGCTGGGTGCGAAGATCAAGTCCTGCAGTTGGGTGTACATGAGGGAAGACAGACGAAGAGAAAGGATCTGCTGGCCAAGAGCGCAGATCAGAACTGTAAGATTTACCTTAATATATCATAAGCACAGTTCTGTGGATGTAGCCCTAGAGAGAGGGTGAACCATGTACATCTCTTTTTGTGTGTGTGATTGATGCCTTGAGATCTGATGTTGTTATATTGTTATCTGCATTATTGTATTAGATCAGATCTATAGTTGTGATAGAAAGATCTAGGTAGTTAATAATAGATCCATGTTATGTTGTTGTTGCAATAAGAACCACTTGATATTCCCCTGGTTGTAGACATATCTGTCTTGAAACCTCCTCATAGCTACTTTGGGTGAGACTGCATCTGCTTCGCAGGTGCTGCCGAAAGGGCCAGTAGCTAGGGTTTGTTGGTGCACTCTTGGAGCTGAACCCTAGGTCTGACCCTGTGCCAACAATGGTCCATAGAAATTCCAGTTTTTTGTATTCCTATTTATAGGTGGGAAGGGGGAAATATGATCATTGGGAATTGAAATTGTATTTAGCAAAGAACTAGTATTCAAGTAATAATCAGGGTTACATTTTGGGAAATATTAATTAGATGTGACCAAATCGATGAAAAGCACGGAGCTATAAGCTGTAGTTCTTACTTAATTTTGTGTATCTTTTCTTAGTGCTGCTGGTATATTGTGGACATCAATATAATTTCTTAATTTCTTAGTTTCAAGCATTAGGGACATTATTGTTCAGTGATTTGGTGTGTTAGGAGCACTAGTGCACCCATAACTAAAGAAGAGCATTGATGCACCTACACCGTATAGGAGCATTGGTTCACCCATACCAAATAGGAGAAATAATATACCAATACAGAAGCGAAGCATTGATGTATTTTTGGGCTATTAGCACTCTAGTGCACATGGGTCATGGAGTACAAATTTTGTGTTTTTTTACACTTGGGTGCACATTGGTATAAAAGAATTGGTGCACCTAGACCAATGTGGATCATCAATGTGTCTTGACCAATGTTTAGAACTGATGTATTTTTGACATGTTGTTGCTCCAATGCACTTGTAGCCATGGATCACCAATGTTTTAGATATTAAAGGGCATCGATAAAAAATAATAATTTAGGTGCATCAATAAAAAAAACTTCTGCCAAAACATCTGGTTGCATGCCTTTGCTAGAAACCTAGTGCAACATAACAGTTTAGGTGTATCGATAAAAAAAATTCTGCGAAAATCTCTGGTTTCCTACCTTTGCTAGAAACCCACACTAAAAATGGAGAAGGGAGAAGTGGTTCCACAAAAACATCCACTAATTGGTGTTTTCCTTGTAATTATTATAACTTTTATGTTATTCATGCAGAGCATGATTCTAATGAAGTAATCTGCAACATGTCTAATACAAAGGATCTTGAGTGAAGAGAAAATGATGTGGTAAGTTTTCCCCTGAATTGTGTTATTTTCTCTACTTCCTGTATGTTCATGGATTTGTATTATTTGTATGCATTTCTAGGAGCCCTATTTCATATTGTCAATGTTCATGTCATGTTGACATTATGAATTTCATCATGTTAAGCTAGCATCATTACATTTGTTCCTTGTGTATTATGTTAACT
>ML798366.1:167876-184964 GCA_009831015.1 Picea engelmannii | reverse complement strand
TGGATATCTCTTGGCTAGGGTTTGGACTATCTGATCATCTTTTTGTGATGTGCTATCCTTGGGGAGAGATGCGCTGCTCTTTGTTTGGCTATCTAGCCTAGGGTTTGCTTCCGGAGGAATTCTCAGGTCAAGGTTAAGGTGCTTGGAGGGAGGCTTCGGCCTGTGGTTGGGAGACGAGGGTATCATCGTGGTAAAACGAGCACACAATCCTTTATATTCTAACATGACCAAGGTCATAAAGTTACTTTCAATTCACAAAAGTGTGATAAAAGAAAAGAAGGCTCAGGGAAATTGGTCGCTACAGCTGCAAGACCTTCAAGCAACATATATGTGTTAAGTGAAATTAGAAATGAAAAGTGTTGTCTAGGAAAGGAAGATGAAAGTTGGCTATGGCACAGAAGAATGGGTGTTACACATGAAATTTGCATACCTAGGTACCTTGCCCTAAGTGTCATAAAGTGTCGTATAAGTGTCGCATACACCTTGACACCATGGAATAACCTATGTCACAATCCCTAGTCAATGTGGAGGAGAGATATATTACATGAAGGCAAAGAAATACTAAGTACACATGAATTATTATTAATATTCATGGAAAAGAAATTGATTAAGTGAGAGAATCAGCTGCACATGAATTATTATTAATATTCATGAAAAAGAAAGTAATTAAGTGCGAGGATCCACCTCACATTTGGTTTCCTATTTTTTAGGGAAGGTGGAGGATCTCATGGATGGTTGAAATATTTCCTCCTTTAAATCCTTAAGAGATATTTCCTCCCCAAAATCCTTAAGAGATATTTTCTCCCTAAATATCTTAGAAATCCATTTCTTAGTGGATCTAATGAAATATTCTCTCCATGGTGGTTAAGTCTCCAAATCTTATATAATGAAGAATTTCCATGGAGGAGGGGTAATGGAGATTGAGAATTATACCAAACCTATGATCTCATGAGTGGTATTGGAACATCAACATTTTATGTGTGGAATGTTTAAGTAAGGGTTTGGACAAGGGGAACTTGATGAAGCTGCTTCACTCACATCTATGGTTGTAATTTTTCTTGATTGTTGTTCTCATTAATATAATATGCTTGGCCTGTTTCTTTCAGTTCTGTGTTTGATCTCACATGAATTTGTCTCTAATAGATAGATCTATTTCGATCTAATCTCAGTAGAGTAGGAAGCTGGTTGTATCTTTGTTTGTCTATAGGGCTTATCGAGGAGTTTAAGATTGGAGCTCAACTCAGACTGTGCAGGGACAAACACCGGTAAAAAGGTACTTATTTTCTCCTTCCTCCTCACACATTAGTTTATCTATATCTAAAAGGAAGTCGGTGTCCATGTTAAGCACCTTCTGTCTTAAGAGTTAAGAGTCTATCTCTCAAGAGGAGATCTACCTGTCCACAGGGAGATTTTCCTACAACAGAAATTGGCGATCATATTGGGGATCGAATCGAAACTTTAAGTTTTGGTTTTCCTCAAAGACATTGTCTTACCCTTTGTTCTTTTTATACCTTGTTCACCCCGTATGTTTGATTTCATATGTTGATTGAATCCTTATTCCATCACATACACTCTGAATGCCAAAGTTTAACTGAGTTTTTGGGTTTTTTGGATAATTTTCCTGGTCTTAGGACACTGACGCTCCCTTGCCTATGTTAGCAGGGTGCCAACACTCCTTGAAGGTCTTAAACAAAGCGTTATAACACTCTAGTGCCCCTTACACCAGAGCGCCAACCTTTCTTTGCAAAAAAAACCTTCCAGAATTGTATTTTCTGAAATCCAATCTCTGTTTTTCCTTTGCTCAGCTTCTTTGTGCTTCAATGCTTCTTCCTATTGACCTTTGACACTCTGCTTTCTGAGAAATAAGCACTCTGTTCATATTTTGTGACCTTCTTCCTTATTTTGAGTTTTTCTGCTGTTGAGAACTTGGAATCAATCCACTTCTTTCTTCTCTCTTATCCGGCTGAGCGGGAACTCTGGTGAAGGGCATCATAAATCTGTGAATCCTCTCATTTGGTTCTTTGAGGTCATTGTTCTTAAACATCTCTCTTTTGTGTGAATTGTTTGATTTTCTTTGTTATCTTTCATTTTCTTTTTTCTTCTTGTTTCAATCATAGCAAGAGGGTGTGTTGTTTGTGAGAAATATGCTTATGCTTGTCCGAATCTCCTTGATCTGAAAGGGTAATTGGCAGGAGAAGTTTTTCATTGAATTAATCATCATTCACATTCAAACAACAAATATACATCTTAGTGATTGGTTTGCATATTAGAAGGCATTTCTGAAATGTTTCAGCATTACATTGAATCAATTGAGAACAAATTGATTGAGGACATTCCATATTAGTGTTTGATAGTGAAAATGACGCTTTCTCTTTCCCTTAAATAGACATTAATTGAAAAGAAATGATTGCTTATCATATTTTATGCATCGTTTTGGGAATTGAGTCATCATTCCATCAGTTTCACTTTCATACACCCTTTGAGTAAAGAACAACTATAAAACGAATGCTAATTGAAAATTAACTAGAACATTTTTTGTTTTTAGGATCTTCCACCAACACTAGACAAGGGTTAGCACTTTGGATTAGGCTGTGAGTACAACTCTCCAAAGTTTTCAAAACAAACATTAGCATCCTGAGCTAGGGAGAGTCAAATCCAATTGTCGTATCGATTTTCTGGGATCCCCCTCTCACACAGGGGTTATGCACGAGGTCACATTCAGGTGAATTATGGAGATTATTCCTCCGTGGTTCAACTATTTGTAGTGGTTGGATCGTATATTGGGGGTCACTTGAAGGTATACCCATGATTATGTGTGGGAGCCTCTCGGGTTAATTTTGGACTTGTTATCCTGCCCATACATTTCGGATCGGACTGTCGACTGTACCCGCCCAGGGACTTACTACGAATTGGTGTCTTTAGTTGCCATAATATTTAGGTACTTACACAAGGTGACGGTGAAGGGAATTCTCACTGTACCTGGAATAGACATTGATCAAACTCACTCGGGCTCCTTAGAGGGTAAATCCACAATTACTGTGTGGAAGCTTGCACCAAGGTGAAAATCTATTAAGCAGGTCACAATTGTAACTATTCCACCGTATCCTAGCCCCTTCCCGACTTGATCACGCGACGTTGGATTTCATCACCAACTAGTATGATCATCGAGGAAAGTTTTGTTTGTTTGGTTGATTCCTAGATTTTATTAGTGTATGTTGTTTCTTTTTGTTAGTTGGCCCTATATTTTCAGTGTGTTCTGTTATTCTCAAAAATTGAGCCTGTAGATGATAAAGGTCTTCGTTGATCACGTAGGATGCAAGGGCTGCCTCCAGAAGGCTATCAACCCTTACATCCTAATCCTCCAAAAGACAATGACCATAGAGAGGTAGAAAATCAATCCGATGTTGGAAGTGTTATTGCTCCTCCGTTAGATAACTGAGAAGGCGCTTTGGTCATGGTTGAAAATCCCATTCCTCACACTACATCTATGTTGGTAACCCCTCTCAAACCACTTTTGCTTCGTTTAGACTCCCTTGGAAACATCATAGATGAAGAGGTCACGTGATTACCAGAGAGAACTTTTACCGAAACATATATGGGATCCACATAACCAATCTTTGGTGATGAGTATAGGACTCATGTTCATCCTAGCATCGTAGTAGATACCAATCCCACACCTGCTCGTTCTGTATGGAGGACTTCATTGGAACGCTATCTCTATGAAAATTTCGAATCCTTTCGACAACCCTTTCATCGTCATGAACCTCCTAGTGAAACAGGACCATTCGGTCAAACCATGGATCACCCAGTCGATCAGGTTATTAACCCTACTGTTACGCCAACACAAGTCCATCATAATGCTGGACTCATCACCTCTACTCATCTCCAAGGCACCTTAATCCCTACCCCAGTTTCTAAAATATTTTACTCTACAGCTCCACTTGTTCCACACGATCCTGCTAGGACATCTTTTCACCTGAGAATGCAGACCCTTGCTGGCCAAACACAACCGGCTAGAGGGCAACCACCATCTAAAAAACCTTTCCCTCCTGGAGGACTACCATTCTATGGCGGGCCTATCCCTCCCAGGTGTTAGCACTTGGTAAATTTCCTAGAGGTTGACAACAGAAGAAATCTAATAAGGTAACCTTATTCAACCACTTTTGAAGTTGTGATCTAGCCCTTCCAACTTTAGAGAGGGATCTCTCTATATGATTTAGCTATGTTTCCAACTTTAAATATTAGGCTAGGTAAAGAAATAGGTCAGTTTTGTTGTCAAAGTGTTTTTCGAATTGGTTGAGACAGTCTACACATCCATTGGGCTATGGGGTCTGTGTTTTAATAAAATATGAAATACAAACCAGAAACGTAAAGGGAAAAACTTTCACAGGGCGAGATAATATATTCACTGGATCTTTTAGTAGCTTAAATGATGAACAGAAGAAAAGATGAGAAAGATAATTTCAACAAAGAAGCAATTAAGAA
The DNA here is from genome assembly GCA_009831015.1 of Picea engelmannii. Lineage (NCBI taxonomy): Eukaryota > Viridiplantae > Streptophyta > Pinopsida > Pinales > Pinaceae > Picea > Picea engelmannii. Next base: position 180,479 of record ML798366.1, on the reverse strand, counting down.
TTTCTTTATTGAAAACACCAGAAGATAACACACTTAAATCTTTCAAGTCAGAAACAGGGTATACTAGATAAATCCTGCAACATTCGTTACTCTTAAAGATTAGGTTCAAAAAACAAAATGATAACAAAGCGAGAATAACATTCAACTTAGAGAGAAAAACATCACCAGTAAATACACGCAACAATCCTGTAAAAGTGCCTCCTTTTTATTAATGGAAGATCTCAAAAAAGATTACAGTCTGATAGCGTCAAGGTGTGAAGATCAACAACCCTCAATACTTCGAAAGGTGAAGTATTTATAACTCAAATTACAAAGATCATGTCATTAATGAACAGGACGTGCTAAATCTATTTTTAGCCTAACTAACTTAACAAAATTCCTAAATCTAGGAACTACTTGATGATGTGGTGCAACTGCACACTGATTTCTGGGTGGGCCGTTGATGAAGCTTCTGCACGACTTCATCTGACTGGACAACTGACTGGACCGGGACATCTCATCTACTAATCGATCAGATCACAGAGCTCCTCCCATCTAAGATGACTGGGCACATTAACTTTGAGCAGTCTTTGATACACTTCGTCCATTTCTGTGTACTTGGCGAATGTCGGCTTTGTGAGGAAGATGTATCGAATCTTGTGTTGGATACTGATGTCCCACTGGAGGGCATCTAGGAATGCCTTGCCAGTGATGCTCCCTTGAATGCCTGCAAACTTTGAACTGTCCTTAGCCACTTTGGCTAATCTCTTCTTGTAGTCTAGGAGTGTCATCAATTTATCATTGATTACTTTCAGACCAGGAAGACCTTTCTTTTGGAGAGCTTCAATCTTATTGAATAATTTTTGTACCCCCAGGTCCATGGCCTGAACCTTTTCTTCCAACTGAAGCATTAATCCTCTCTTGGTCAAAACTCTTTTGACCTCAAGGATGGTCTCTGTTTTGTCTTCAATATTTAGTTCTTCTAGCTCTTCCCTAGTCTTAGAATTGAGGAACTTGATGATCTCATTTGCCTGTGCTGGCATGTCTCCCAATTCTACTCTGATCTTTTCAATGGCTTGTTTGCTTCTCAGCACCAACTCATTCTGCTCAAACATGATTTGGATCATGGGCCATATCTTGTTTATGGACTTAGTAATGTCTGTCCATACATTCTCTTTAACCTCAACCAATGTCTTCCCTGCCACTGTTTGCTTCCGGAGCTGCTGTAGCTCCTGCTCGAGCTGCTCTGTCACCTGCTTTTCCTTGGAGAGGCTGGTCTGGAAGGAAGTTTTGAGTTCCTGAAGGTTCTCAACTTCCTTTTTAATCCTGTTGATCTCTGTTTCCTGCAGGTTCATCTTTTCCATGGACTTAGCCAGGTCGGTTATCTTTTCCTGTGATGTCAATGGAGTCGCGGATGGGACTTTTGTCACTGACGTTGTGCTCACTCCTGAAATTGGAATAACAATCAATGGAATGACTTCCATTGGCTTCAATTGCTCTTTCTCTTTTAACAGCTTCTCCATCTCAGCTTCCATTTCTTTAAGCTGTGCATTCTGCTCCATGAGCAGCTTTAGCATTTCATCCTTCTCTCCTTCTTTTTCTGCTATCTCCTTCGCCTGTGAATCCTCTGTGGGAGGGAGCTTCAGTTGTTTCCTCAAGGAGGCTATGTCAGCGTTCTTATTTTTGATCATCTCCTCAGCTGCTTTCACATTTGAAGGATCATAACCGATCTTGAGGACCAGCTCCTCCAAAGTCTTGATTCTATTGTCCTTTGCAAAGGACAATGTCTTCTCCAGCTTGAGCTGTGTTTGAACATTGTTCAAAGACACCTGCAATCTAGACACAGAAGTGGAAGCATGTGCCAACGTGTAGAAAACCATTTCCCCTGTCTGCTTGTGCAGATCCATCTGATCGGTCAGATGCACATCCTTCGTTTGGAATTTGAAGGTGGCCCTTTTATAGTCAGTGATCACCTTTGGATCTGGTATCTGTGCCTGGAGGAAGGCCATGTGCATTCTACCCTTCTTTGTGTCAAATGCAGACAGTAGCCTATGTTGTGTAGTCGACGTCTACTTCCAGAACTGGGTGCAAGTATTGCTGGTCAGGGTCTGGTTCTTTTTCTTGATCAACTCATACTTCTCGAAAATACTTAGCTTTGGTCCCACCTTGCCTGGTTGGGTGGTTGATGAAGGATCTGTAGATTTTTCTGTCACTGATGAGGTTATGGACTTATGGAGGCTCGAACTGAAGGGTGGTCTATCCACCTTGGTCGCTGTTGTAGACGGGGCTTCTTTTTCTCTGGTCGGGCCAGGAACTGAGATTGTCTTGGGCCTCTTAGTATGTATCTGGAACTCTTCGGATGATACCTCTGTGATAGGTGGAGATAACTCTTGTCGAGGCCTTTTTTCCTTAGGGACCTGTGGCGTGGTTGTTTGAGATACTGTGGTAGGGGGATCCTGCTGTGGTACTTCGACCAATGTGTTAGGCTCCCAGGCTGTCTGATTTGCATACTTCTCAACTTCAGGCCTAGATGCATGAACATAAAGGATGTTTTTGTTCTTCACCCTCATCTCTGAGATGATCCCATGTGGATCATAATTACATGGGAAGCTCATGGAGAAATTCATCTCCCTTGGCATCCTGTCTGCTTCTTCCCCAGCTCCTCGATTGTTGCAGATGAAGGAGCCAATCTGCCCCTTGATTCTAAGCTGCTGCTTTTTCTTCGATGATACAAAGTGGATATCATCAGAATTTATAATCTGCCTTATATATTCTAAAGCAAAAATCCTGATAGGCAGATATTTGGGCAGCTTATACGGTGCTAACTCACATCTGTATACTCTGATCTCGGTGTAATCCTGGTACAAATACCAATCACCCATATTTGTGTTATCCGAGAGGTGTAGGATCCTCTGGACTTCACTGTTTATCCAAGGCTCGGGCCTGCCACCTAGCATACTGACCAGAGGGTGGTAGAACTGATCGATGAAATCCTTGAAGCTGTTCTCTGTGGAGTTTTTCTTGAGCAAGGAGGTCCACGCTGTGACTGCTTGAGGTCTACCATCTCCACCCATATTCTGCATGGAAAAGCCAAACTTATTTGCCTGGAAGAAGACGAACAAGTATGCTAGCACCGATGAGTATCTAAACATGCCTTCTGTGCCAAAATTCATGAACTATTCGTGAATATTGTCTGCCAAGAATGTGCTGAAATCAAACTGGGTGGTGGAATTTTCGTTGGTAGAGAAGATGGATAGAAAACCCAGAATGGGTTCATCTACCCACTGATCAGAATAGTATCCTAACAAAGCACAAAGGGATGAGATGACTTGGTTTCCCTTTGTGGAGAACATGGAAGACGGATAAGGAGGATTTGTGGAGGGAAATTGAGCGGATGGGGGAAGGGAAAGCTCAAATATTTGAGCTCTTTGGGGGAAGGTCATTTTCTGGTACCATTCTGTGAGAATTTCTAGGTTGAAGGGAGACGCAGAGTCGGCTCGGGGGATTTGCATCATCTGGTCTATGGATTCGGGCATGATGAGGAACAGGATCTCTCCGAACAAGGAGATGACGGATCTTTGTTCGGGAATATAGTGAGCTTGACATTTGAGAGAGAAATCGGGAAAATGGTGGATCTGAGGGAATAGGTAAAGGGGTAAATTGGATTCCCAGAGTCCAATTTCATCACTCTGGTCCAGGAAAACTTCCCTAAGCCACAAATGGAGGTCTGAGAAATCAAAATCACATTTAGTATTCATGATTAATCGGTCTTTGTTGACCAGTGGGATCATGTCTAGGTCTACAGGAGGCAGGAGAAACAGATTCTCCTCTCCTTCTGTTTGTTTGGATTTTGGCGCCATTTCTGCAACAATACCTGCAACAAGACACAACGTTAGTGGGGGCAACTGACTGTGGATGAGGAAAACGGACTGTAACAGAGGGGTAAGCGGTGAATTTATCTGGTGTGATGGGTGAATGGCGAAAGTAAGGGAGAATAACGAATGTTTTATTTAAACCGGGGTCGGTTGGGCGCGGGAGACAGGTCAGCTGGATAACAGATAGGTTATCCAGTACTAAATGGCCAACAGATCACTTGAGGATGAGATGGCAGGTGATGGTGACTAAGGGATATGGATGGGTGATGTGGAGGCTATTGATTGGAGGTAAAAGTCATAATAAGGGGCTTTCCATGAGCGAATAGGGGGAAAGGACTAACAACAGTTATGGGACATGACCAGTTCGGGAAAGGTGGAGGATGACGTCCAGTGGTGATGAAGGTCTGTCAGATAGCAGATGGTGACAGGACTCGGGGCAATAGATCGATGCCACATATAACAAGGGACCCGCCAAAGGAAGAAAAACATTCCAGAGCCCCCCCTCAGTTAAAGGTAGATCAGTCAGGGGGGTCCGAAAAACAATTTGAGCCATTGATCTGAGCGCTTGTTTTCTGGCTGCAGATCTTTGTGTGCCTTTTATCACTCATTCTGGATCCCCCCCTCTTCATTAGAGGCAAAACGGATGGGGGGCGTTCGGAATCCAATATTGACCGTTGATTTGAGCGCTCAATCTTGAGCCATCCAGATGAGTATGAGTCTTATCATCGATTCCGGACCCCCCTTGGTTAAAAGCAGAATGGTCGGGGGGGTCTGGAATGCTTTGTCCACCGTAGATCTGGGCACCACGTTTGGGACCATTGATATGTGCAAGGGGCTTAAGTGGGGGGCGGAAAACACATGCGCTAGGGAAAAACTTAGGATAAATGTTTTTTATGGGTTTTTCCAAGGTTTTCCAAATAGACACCACCAAGGGGTTAGGCAAACGATCCTTTTAAGCATCTAAAAACATGGTGCAATACTTACATCAAACTGGTTCTTATTGAAATGAAGCAACAAAGCAACTAGCCTACATTCTAACCTATCTTCCTATGACAATTAACCCAGATTAGACTGTTGGGTTAAGAATTTACTCTACCCTGAGGCTATCTGACTAAGATTAGACAGTCTGGCCAGATTTATTCACTAATCTACCTAAACACTTTGGCTAAGATTAAATTGTTTAGCCAAATTCATTCATTACCCTATCAACATCAAATTTAAAAAAGAACTTGGCCATGCTTGAAAGGTATGGACCAAGTTACTATTATTGCATGGGGCTTCTATTGAAATTCTTTTATGCCCTCCTTTCTTTTCTTTTTCTTTTTTCTTTTTTCTTTTCTTTCTTTTTCTTTTTTTTTTTCTTTCTTTTTCAAATTATTTGTAGAATGAAAAATCATTTGTCAACAAAAAATACTAGAGATAGATAATATCCCAGTCACCAGTTGATCCTATAAATTATAGGATGATAACAGTGGCTCCTCCTGGGGATGGTACTTGGCCTGTGAAGTGCCAAGAATCTTGGTTCTTGTCATTCTGAAAATTTCTGCCTAGTAGCCTTCGTTGGTTTTATTCTCAAAAATTGGAAAAACAGTGGTCAGTAGCTTAGGGCCTTCTCTTTGGGCTTCAACCAAATGACTAATGTTATTCACTCAGAAAATGCAGGCGAAAATAAAAATAAGAACGGTATGTACAATGGAGAGTGAAAAATTGAGTCTCTACTGAGGTGGCACATAATGTTTCAACATTCTGCCATTTATAGGTCCTCCTGGTAGATCTGTACCATCAGCGTTGTTTATCAAGAAAGTGTTGTTCCCCCTGAATGCTTGAATCATATATGGACCCCACCACAGACTGCCAAATTTTCCATGCTTTCCCTTGTCTTCATTTCTGGCATCCCATCTCAGCACCAAATCTCCTAGTTCAAAATCATCTTCCTTGGTTCTTTTGTCAAAAATCTTTTTGATGCTTTCTTGGATTACCTGAGTCTTGTTGAAAACTTCCACCCTAGACTGTTGTAAATGGATCATCTGGTTGATCCTTCTCTGTGAGTCATTTGGCTCGGCTTGTACATCTTGAAGCAACTTCATGACAGGGACTCCTAAGGAAGTGGGGAAAACTGCCTCTGTGCCATAGACCAGCTGGTATGGTGACATACCAATTGACCTTTTGGTGGTCAGTCTGTCAGCCCATAACACGAACACCAACTTGTTGTGCCATGATTTCTTGTTTTCCTGCAATGTTTTCTTGATGATATTTACCAAGGTTTTGTTTGAAGATTCCGCCAGCCCATTCCCCTGAGGGTAGTAGGCTGTGGAATGCCCCAAACCAATGTAATACTGGTTGCAGAAATCTATGAGCTTCTTCGACCGAAAAGTAGCTGCATTGTTAGTTATAATCTTTCTAGGACATCCAAAGCGAGACAAAATATTATTTTCAAGGAATTTGATAATAACAGAGTCAGTGGCTTGCATGCTTGGTACTGCTTCGATCCATTTGGTAAAATAATTGGTGGCAGTGACAATCCACCTGTGCTAGCCTGAAGAAGGGGGGTGTATTTCTCCAATGAAGTCCAGTCCCCATTGCTGGAAAGGGGCCACAACTGAGATCGGTTTTAGGGGAAGAGGAAGGAGTTTCCTTTTGCTTTCAAACAACTAACATTGATGACATGCAGTCACTTTATGATGTACATCGGTGAATAGGGTGGGCCAATAGAATTCAGCTCTGTGTATTTTGTTGGCTGTGACCTTCCAGTTCAGGTGGCCACCACATTCTCCTGCATGAAATTCTTGTAGCACGTTGTCAGCTTCATCTTTCAATAAACAATTTAACAGAATGCCTCCAGGATCTTTCCAATACAAATTGCCTTCTAGAATATAGAATTTTAAGGCTTTCAACTTTAAAAATCCAGCTTTAGTCTTAGTCAAACTAGGGGGAGCTTGTAAATTTTTCAAAACGAATATAAGGTCTACGTACCATGGAGAGTTGAGAAATACCTCTCTCACGCTTGGAGTCGCCATCTCGCCCTGTTCATCTGCTACAACTAAAAATTTAATGTCAAGAGCATGGAAATTTGATTCAGCCATTAATTTTGCTAGGCCTTGACCCTTGATTAGTTTTGTAGGCTTAATCTCTATATCGTATTCTAAAATGACAACAATCCATTTTCCCCTTCTTCCATCAGGGTTGTCCTGGGTCAAAATGTCTTTTACTACCGCATTTGGAACATAAGCTATGGTGTGGGAATGAAGAATGTAGACTCTAAAGTCTTTTATGGATTTTACTAAGGTGAAAGCTTGTTTCTCCATTATCTTGTAATTCAGAGCAACGTCTCTCAACGCTTTACTAAAGAAAGATATGGGTTGTTCATACCCTTTGTTGTTCTTTCGTAGTAAGACCGCTACTATAGTATGTTCGGAAGCGAACGAAAAAAGATAAAAATCCTTAGTAAAATCATGACTGATTAAGACAGGGGCCTTTGTGAGTGCTCGTTTGACTTGTTCGAAAGACTGTCTGGACTCAGAGTCCCATTTTATTTTCACATCATTTTTTAGCATATTTGTAATGTTTCTAAGGAGCTCGGCTAGATTGGGAATGAATCTTTGCAGAAAGTTTATTCTCCTGATGAAAGACTATAGTTCTTTAAGGTTTCTTGGGTGTTCTAATTTTTGTATGGACTCAATTATACTGGGGTCTATTTTGATTCCATCACTGGAGATGATGTGTCCTAGCAGTTTTCCTTCCTCCAGCCCGAAAAGGCTTTTCTTAGGGTTTAAAGAAATCCCAAACCTTCTACATTTTTTGAAGACTCGTCTGAGGTGTCACATGTGTTCGTCATCAGATTAGGAGAATACATTTACATCATCCAAATAGACGACAATAAACTTACCCGATTCTTCCACAAAGGCGATATCCATCGCTCTCTGGAATGTGGCCCCTGCATTCATTAGACCAAAAGGCATTTTCACATACATGAAAGTGCCCCATGGTGTGGTGAAGGCGATTTTGTCTTGGTCATTCGGGTGAATTAGGACCTGATTATAACCCGAGAACCCATCCAACAGAGAAATTTGACTGGATCCGACCACCCTTTGCAGGATGTGGTCCATTTTAGGCAAGGGGTAATTGTCCTTTAGGGAAACCTTATTCAGATTTTGGAAATCTATGCAAAGTCTGATTTCCTCGGATTTCTTACGTGTAGGGACCAAATTAGAGACCCATTTAGAAAAACGCAACGGGACTATGATTTTGGCGTCATACAATTTTTTGATTTCCTTCTCTATTAGAGGGAGCAACTTGGGATTTATCCTCCTAAGTTTCTGTCTGAACGACTTTTGGTCTTCCTTTATTGGGATCCTGTGTTGTATGATGCTGGTATCATAAGATTTCAAATCCTCATAACCCCAGGCAAATACATCCGAATATTCTTTGAACAACTCAATGTATTTGAGTTTTTGCTCTGGGGGTAATGATTTAGACAGTTTGACTATCCTGGGTTTCTCTTCAGTCCCTATATTATAGTCTTCTACCTCTTTTCCATGTGCTTCAATTTTGGGTTTTTTGGCTACGTCATTAAAATCAAACAAGTCCTCTAAAGGAACTAGACCCCTAGGCAAAACATTGCTTTTCAAATCTAAAACATCGGCATCCATTTCGTCATCACCTAATTCTCCTGAATCTATGCTATTTACACTATCAATTTCAAAATCAAATCTATTTACATTTTCATCTTCGTTCTCTAAATCTATATTTGTACATTCAAAATCGTTTTTACACTGTAGAAAGTCTTTGATTTGATCATCATTACCAAACACTTGCCAGTACTTGATATTGTCGGGAACGGTTGGTCTGCATTTCACCTCAACAGTGTAGGGGCGAGTCGAGTGGAAAGGAATCTTACATGTAGCTGCTAACGTGGCTAATCCGTCTGCCAGAATATTTTGTCCCCTCGGCATTACCTGCAAGTCAACTTCAGTGAAACATCTAAGGGCATCAAGAACAACATTCCTATAATCTCTAAGACGTGGGTGTTTGGCTGCGTACTCACCTTTGATTTGCTTGATTATCAACTTAGAGTCACCTCTTACCATAATCTGTTTAGCACCAACTCTTTTCAAAAGCTTCAGACCGAGCATCAAGGCTTCATACTCGACAATATTGTTAGTGCATTGGAAATTTAACTTGTAAGAATGGTTTTCTGAATACTTGTTTCTGTGATTATGCAGCTAGACTCCTGCTCCAGCCCCTTCTTTGCTCAATGCTCCATCAAAATCCATGCTCCAGAAATCTGCTGGTAATTCCTCAGTTATCACATTTTTCATCCTTGCTACCTCAATGGTTTCTCGGCCTTCATCTTGACTAGATGTATCTTCTGCCAGCTGAGTATCTTGTTCTCCTGTGTCACCATCATTGTACAAGATAAAAGAATCCAAGTCAGAATGCGCAGAGTAAAGAGGATACTTGTGTGGTTTTTCTTGGCTACTGACCATATATTTCATCAGTGTTTCTCTGTATAGCCTTCTTTGTTTCTCGAAAACTGGGATAGTGGCATAAGACATGTCTAGCTGCAGGGTACCTCTCAGCTTAGCCCCCCAAGACCGCGATAGCAACATTCCATATTTCAGAGGGATGTCTGCAACTACCACATCCATTACCATGCTCTTCGCAGGAATCTGAACCAAGGTGATGCATAGGTCCTTGATCAAACCAATACATCTAACTTTATTGGAGTCGAAAGAGTGTAAATCCTTGTAAGGTCTGGTGACCTCCAGTCCCAGTTTCTCCATTACTGCTTTGGGCATCAGATTGTGGGAAGCACCCGAATCAAACATAGCATTATGCAAGATCAGGTCATGTATATTTAGACTGATGTAAAAAGGATTGACATCACCAGTATCATCTCGACCATCTACTTTAGGTCCAAATAGAAGTTCGGGTTGATCATCAGTAAGGTTCACAGCATCTGAATGATTGGCTGATCCGATGGTTAAGGCCTTCATGCCTATGTCAGGTTCAATGGTCAGTGCCTTAATTACCTGTGAACGATAAACGTCTTTGTTCATCAACTCTGAAAGTGGAAAGGAAATTTTTACTTTGGCTAATTCCCCCTCAAGGCTAAAGGGTGTAGGAGCTCTACCTTGGCTCATCAATTCTGGTTTGTCCACCACGCTCTTCTGGCCAGAAGTACTTGGTGGGTCAACAGGTGAAACCTTGGGCTGTGATGATCTTTTCAGAATAGTAAGGTTTTTCTTCGCAGGAGCTTCTAAAGTACTCTTCTCAGGAATCTTCTCGGTAGATGGCTCATAGGTCTTCTTGGTTTCGGTCACCTTCTTCGTTTCAATCATCTTTTTTGGGTAACTCCCTTCTGTCTTTTTACTTCGCAGGTTATACTGTCGGTGTACCTCCAAAATGACATTTTTGAATGCCTGCTATTCTGCATCCTCATCTTCTTCACTTACCTTTGTTTGATTAAGAAGGAAAAGTTCTTGCTCTTCTTGGGTAAGGAAAATAGCTTCGTTATCGTGAATTCCCATGAGATTTATGTGGGTATCCTCCAATTCCTCAATCGCTTCCTCCTCTTCATCAGCATAATTTTCTTGCAGAGGAGGTCTGATCTGCTGATCCAAACCTCTCTGCTCTCTTTGATCCCTAGGATCTCTCTATCCGATTTGAGGAGGGTTTCTCCTGAAGTTAGGATTCTGAACTTGAGGAGATGGTGGGTTTTCTCTTGGAGGATTTCGGTCTGACACAGTAAGTCTTTCCATCATTCTTTCCATTGCTCTAGAAAAAGAATCCAATTTGGAATTTGAGGTTGATGTGGAAGGTTCTTCTTTAATTGTGACTCTCCTCTCTGACCTTTGACGTGCCCTTTTTGCCAATAAATTGGCCTCCACACTTATTTCACTTTTCTGCATGTCTTCCAGGGTGGTAGAATTTCTTTCCCTTAGTTGGTATGACATGTCAGCGTCAAATCCATTGGGGAATTTTATCAACGCCAAACCCTGTGGAGGTTTGATTTCAGCTAGGATTGCGTTGTACAGGTTATTGAAACAAGTGCAGTAATCTTGTACTGTCTCACCTTGATTTCTTTTAATACTTTTGTATTTTGACAATATTTGTTGAGGGTTTTTATTTACCTCCCATCTGTTTAGAAAACTCCTTTGGAATGCGGTAAGGTCAAGGACGGAGGTAGAATATAAACCTTTGTACCACTTTTTAATGTCACCTGTCAAACTTTGGGCAAACAGTCTCATTTGAACATCAACCTCATCTACTTTATGCAGATCAAAATAATCATTCATTTTATCGACGTGTTGTTGTGCACTCAAAGGTCCTGTTGCATCGAACTGTGGAAGTCTCGTTTGGTAGTCCTGGGGCATGGCATGAAGAGGTAGAGTCAACACCAAGGGAGCATATAGGGTTGCCATGATGTGTGGAGGAGATGGGATAATAGACTGGATTGTCGGAGAGGTAGTAACTGATGACAAGGACGAGGAGGGACCGGGTAGCACTGAGGGAGTGATTTGCGGTTTCGCAGTGGGAGACATAACTTCAGGGGTTTGGGGTTGTAAAACGGTTGGGTCGAAAATGATTCCAGCCACAAAACTATCGGACCATGTTCTAACCAGGCTTTGTTGGGAAAAGGTATCAAAGTCAGGGTTTTGAAAGGTGATGGGTTCCCCTGAAAATGAAAGGGACTTATGTAAGGGAATATGAATCACTGAGCCTATAGCTATGGCCCTTTTTCTAAGAAACTTTTCCGAGTTATCTATCACTATCACCGGTTCTGGGTCTAGAAGAGATCGAGTATAGACTTTCTTGGGAGCCAGATTTCTTTTTGATTTATATATATATATATATATATATATATATATATTTTTAAGTTTTATGAGTCCAAAAATAATATGTACAAATCTAATCAACCTCTAAACATTAATTTCTTCTCAAAATTGCAATATGTTAGGAACAAATTTTCTTTTTAGGGAAAAGAAAACGTGAAATTATAAATTTATGTTCTTTCCCCAGTATGGTCGCCACTATGTTATCACTTGGTAAATTTCCTAGAGGTTGACAACAGAAGAAATCTACTAAGATAACTTTATCCAACCACTTTTGAAGCTGGGATCTAGCCCTTCCAACTTCAGAGAGGGATCTCTCTATATGATTTAGCTATGTTTCCAACTTTAAATATTAAACTAGGTAAAGAAATAGGTCGGTTTTGTTGTCAAAGTATTTTCCAAATTGGTTGAGACAGTCTACACATCCATTGGGCTATGGGGTCTGTGTTTTAATAAAATATGAAATACAAACCAGAAACGTAAAGGGAAAAACTTTCACAGGGCGAGATAATGTTGGTTGTGGAGCCTGATTATCTTCCTGATTCAGAGGTCCTTGCTTTCAGCTGTGTTTATACCCCATGAAGTATTTACACCCCAGAAGTATGTACACTCTTCCACGCGGGGGAGTGCAGAGGGGGGGTACCCCCTCTGCGGGGTCCGGGGGGTCCATCTCCCCGACTGGGGGGTCTGGGGGCAAGCGGGCCCCCAGCGGGGGTTCGGGGGTGAAGCCCCCAAAGAAAAAATTGCCTTATAAAAGTATATTGTAATTTTATTGTAAATCTGGACCGTTCATTATAAGGTCACAGATCTAACGGTAGAGATTATGTTAGGGTTTTTTGCCCTAGAAGGCAACCCTCTTTTATGAGGGAAATGTATTGCGGCTATGTACGAGGGTGAATATTGTATTTTGAGAG
>ML798366.1:147835-163717 GCA_009831015.1 Picea engelmannii | reverse complement strand
AAGGACCTGGCAATTTCTCTGGTGGACGTAGCCCACACTGGGTGAACCACGTAAATCTGTGTCTCTCTTGTATTGTGTGTCTTCTGTGTTTTTGTTTCTGCATTTGTTTTATTTTATTGCTCCACGGTCCTATTTTTCTAACAGATAATATAATCACTGGATCTTTTAGTAGCTTAAATGATGAACAGAAGAAAAGATGAGAAAGATAATTTCAACAAAGAAGCAGTTAAGAATTTCTTTATTGAAAACACCAGAAGATAACACACTTAAATATTTCGAGTCAGAAATAGGGTATACTAGATAAATACTGCAACATTCATTACTCTTAAAGATTAGGTTCAGAAAACAAAATGATAACAAAGCGAGAATAACATTCAACTTAGAGAGAAAAACATCACCAGTAAATACACGCAAGAATCCTGTAAAAGTGCCTACTTTTTATTAATGGAAGATCTCAAAAAAGATTACAGTCTGATAGCGTCAAGGTGTGAAGATCAACAACCCTCAATACTTCAAAAGGTGAAATATTTATAACTCAAATTACAAATATCCTGTCATTAATGACCAGGATGTGCTAAATCTTTTTTTAACCTAATTAACTTAACAAAATTCCTAAATCTAGAAGCTGCTTGATGATGTGGTGCAACTGCACGCTGATTTCTGGGTGGGCCGTTGATGAAGCTTCTGCATGACTTCATCTGATTGGACAGCTGACTGGACTAGGACAACTCATCTACTAATCGATCAGATCACAGAGCTCCTCCCATCTAATATGACTGGGCACATTGAATTTGAGCAATCTTCGATACACTTCGTCCATTTCTGTGTACTTGGCGAATGTCGGCTTTGTGAGGAAGATGTATCGATTCTCGTGTTGGATACTGATTTCCCACTGGAGGGCATCTAGGAATGCCTTGCCAGTGATGCTCCCTTGAATGCCTACAAACTTTGAACTATCCTTAGCCACTTCAACTAATCTCTTCTTGTAGTCTAGGAGTGTCATCAATTTATCATTGATTACTTTCAGACCAAGAAGACCTTTCTTCTGGAGAGCTTCAATCTTACTGAAGAATTTCTGTACCCCCAGGTCCATGGCCTGAACCTTTTCTTCCAATTGAAGCATTAATCCTCTCTTGGTCAAAACTATTTTGACCTCAAGGATGGTCTCTGTTCTATCTTCAATCTTTAGTTCTTCTAGCTCTTCCCTGGTCTTAAAATTGAGGAACTTGATGATCTCGTTTGCCTGTGCTGGCATGTCTCCCAATTATACTCTGATCTTTTCAATGGCTTGTTTGCTTCTCAGCACCAACTCATTCTTCTCAAACATGATTTGGATCATGGGCCATATCTCATTTATGGACTTAGTAATGTCTGTCCATACATTCTCTTTAACCTCAGCCAAAGTCTTCCCTGCCACTATTTTCTTTCGAAGTTGTTGTAGCTCCTACTTGAGCTACTCTGTCACCTACTTTTCTTTGGAGAGACTGGTCTGGAAGGAAGTTTTGAGTTCCTGAAGGTTCTCAACTTCCTTTTTAAGCCTGCTGGTCTCTGTTTCCTACAGGTTCATCTTTTCCATGGACTTAGCCGAGTCGGCTGTCTTTTCTTATGATGTCAATGGAGTCGTGGATGGGACTTCTATCACTGACGCTGTGCTCACTCATGAAATTGGAATAACACTCAATGGAATGACTTCCATTGGCTTTAGTTGCTCTTTCTCTTTTAATAGCTTCTCCATCTCAACTTCCATTTCTTTAAGCTGTGCATTCTGCTCCATGAGCAGCTTTAGCATTTCATCCTTCTCTCCTTTTTCTGCTATCTCCTTCGCCTGTGAATCCTCTGTGGGCGGGAGCTTCAGTTGTTTCCTCAAGGAGGCTATGTCAGCGTTCTTCTTTTTGATCATCTTCTCAGTTGCTTTCACGTTTGAAGGATCATAACCGATCTTGAGGACCAACTCCTCCAAAGTCTTGATCCTATTGTCCTTTGCAAAGGACGATATCTTCTCCAGCTTGAGCTGTGTTTGAACATTGTTCAGGGACACCTGCAATCTAGACGCAGAAGTGGAAGCATGCACCAATGTGTAGAAAACCATTTCCCCTGTCTGCTTGTGCAGATCCATATGATCGGTCAGATGCACGTCCTTCGTTCTGAATTCGAAGGTGGCCCTTTTATAGTCAGTGATCACCTTTGGATTTGGTATCTGTGCCTGGAGGAAGGCCATGTGAATTCTACCCTTTTCTGTGTCAAATGCAGACAACAGCCTATGTTTCGCAGTCGACGTCAGCTTCCAGAACTGGGCGCAAGTACTGCTGGTTAAGGTCTGGTTCTTTTTCTTGATCAGCTCATACTTCTCGAAAATACTCAGCTTCGATCCCACCTTGCCTGGCTGGGTGGTTGATGGAGGATCTGTAGATTTTTCCATCACTGCTGAGGTTATGGCCTTATGGAGGCTCGAACTGAAGGGTGGTCTATCCACCTTGGTCACTGTTGTAGACGGGGCTTCTTTTTCTCTGGTCGAGCCAGGAACTGAAATTGTCTCGGGCCTCTTAGTATGTAGCTGGAACTCTTCAGACGATACCTCCGTGACAGGCAGAGATAACTCGTGTCAATGCCTTTTTCCTTAGGGACCTGTGGCATGGCTGTTTGAGATACAGTGGCAGGGGGATCCTTCTGTGGTACTTCGACCAATGTGTTAGGCTCCCAGGCTATCTGATTTGCATACTTCTCAACTTTGGACCTAGACACATGAACATAAGGGATGTTTTTGTTCTTTACCCTCATCTCTAAGATGATCCCACATGGATCATAATTCCATGGAAATCTCATGGAGAACTTCATCTCCCTCAACATCCTGTCTGCTTCTTCCCCAGCTCCTCGATTGTTGCATATGAAGGAGCCAATCTACCCCTTGATTCTAAGCTGCTTCTTTTTCTTCAATGATACAAAGTGGATATCATCGGAATTTATAATCTGCCTTATATATTCTAAAGCAAAAATCCTGATAGGCAGATATTTGGGTAGCTTATATGGTTCTAACTCGCACCCGTATACTCTGATCTTGGTGTAATCCTGGTACAAATACCAATCACCCATATTTGTGTTATTTGAGAGGTGCAGGATCGTTTAGACTTCACCGTTTATCTGAGGCTCGGGCCTGCCGCCTAGCATACTGACCACAGGGTGGTAGAACTAATCGATGAACTCCTTGAAGCTGTACTCTGTGGAGTTGTGCTTGAGCAAGGAGGTCCATGTTGTGACTGCCTGAGGTCTACCATCTCCATCCATCTTTTGCATGGAAAAGCCAAACTTATCTGCCTGGAAGAAGACGAACAAGTATGCTAGTACCAATGAGTATCTGAACATGCCTTCCATGTTGAAATTCATGAACTGTTCGTGAATATTGTCTGCCAAGAATGTGTTGAAATCAAACTGGGTGGTGGGATTTTTGTCGGTAGAAAAGATGGATAGAAAACCCAGAATGCGTTCATCTACCCACTGATCAGAATAGTATCCTAACAAAGTACAAAGGGATGAGATAACCTGGTTTCCCTTTGTGGAGAACATGGAAGACGGATAAGGAGGATTTGTGGAGGGAAATTGAGTGTATGGGGGAAGGAAAAGCTCGAATATTTGAGCTCTTTGGGGGAAGGTCATTTTCTGGTACAATTCTGTGAGAATTTCCAGGTTGAAGGGAGATGCAGAGTCGGCTCGGGAGATTTTCATCATCTGATCTATGGATTCGGGCATGATGAGGAACAAGATCTCTCCAGATGAGGAGATAATAGCTCTTTGTTTGGGAATATAGTGAGCTTGACATTTGAGAGCGAACTCGGGAAAATGGTGGATCTGAGGGAAAAGGTAGAGGGGTAAATTGGACTCCCAGAGTCCAATTTCATCACTCTGGTCCAGGAAAACTTTCCTGAGCCAGGACTGGAGGTTTGAGAAATCAAAATCATATTTAGTATCCACGATTAATCGGTCTTTATCGACCAGTGGGATCCTATCCAGGTCTACAGGAGGCGAGAGAAACAAATTCTCCTCTCATTTTGTTTGTTTGGATTTTGGCGCCATTTCTGCAACAATATCTACAAAAAAACACAACGTTAGTGGGGGTGACTGACTGTGGATGAGGACAACAGACTGTAATGGAGGGGTAAGCGGTGAATTTCTCTGGTGTGATGGGTGAATGGCGAAAGTAAGGGGGAATAACGGTAGTTTTATTTAAACGGGGGTCGGTTGGGCATGGCAGACAGGTCAGCTGGATAATGGATAGGTTATCCAGTACTAAATGGCCAATGGATCACTTGAGGATGAGATGGTAGGTGACGGTGACTGAGGGATACAGATGGGTGACATGGAGGCTATTGATTGGAGGTAAAAGTCATAATAAGGGGCTTGCCACGAGCGAATAGGGGGGAAGGAATGACAACAGTTATGGGACATGACCAGTTTGGGAAAGGTGGAGGATGACGTCTAGTGGTGAAGGAGGTCTATCAGATAGCAGATGGTGATGGGACTCAGGGCAATAGATCGATGCCACGTATAAAAAGGGACCCGCCAGAGGAAGAAAAACATTCTAGACCCCCCCCCCCCTCAGTTAAAGGTAGATCATTCGGGGGGGTCCAAAAAACAATTTGAGCCATTGATCTAAGCGCTTATTTCCTGGCCGCAGATATTTGCATGCCTTTTATCACTCATTCCAGACCCCCCCCCCTCCATTAATGGCAGAACGGACAGGGGGGTCCAAAATCCAATATTGACCATTGATTTGAGCGCTCGATCTTGAGCCGTCCAGATGAGTGCGAGTCTTATCATCGATTCTGGAACCCCCCCCCGGTTAAAAGCATAATGGTTGGGGGGGTCCGAAATGATCTGTCCACCGTAGATCTGGGCGCCACGTTCAGGACCATTGATATGTGCAAGGGGCTTAAGTGGAGGCGGAAAACACATGCGCCAGGGAAAAACTTAGGATAAATGCTTTTTATGGGTTTTTCCAAGGTTTTCCAAATAGACACCACCAAGGGGTTAGGCAAACGATCCTTTTAAGCATCTGAAAACATGGTGCAATACTTACATCAAACTGGTTCTTATTGAAATGAAGCAACAAAGCAACTAGCCTACATTCTAACCTATCTTGCTATGACAATTAACCCAGATTAGACTATTGGGTTAAGAATTTACTCTACCCTGAGGCTATCTGACCAAGATTAGACAGTCTGGCCAGATTTATTCACTAATCTACCTGACACTTTGGCTAAGATTAAACTGTTTAGCCAAATTCATTCATTACCCTATCAACATCAAATTTAAAAAAGAACTTGGCCATGCTTGAAAGGTATGGACCAAGTTACTATTATTGCATGGGGATTTTATTGAAATTCTTTTATGCCCTCCTTTCTTTTCTTTTTCTTTTTTCTTTTTTCTTTTCTCTTTCATTTTCTTTCTTGTTTTTCTCTTTTTTTTTCTTTTTTTTTTCTTTCTTTTTCAAATTATTTGCAGAATGAAAAATCATTTGTCAACAAAAAATACTAGAGATAGATAATATCCCAGTCACCAGTTGATCCTATAAATTATAGGATGATAACACCGGGGGACAACCCCGTTTTCATGCTCCTCCTGGAGGGAAACCTCCGTTTTCCAGTCATACCCTGGTCGTAAATCCACCGCTGGCAGGGGGGAAACCTTCGTTTGTTGGAAACCCTTCACAATCCTAGGGAGTATCTTCAAGAGGCACTTTTATTCAATCCCACATTGGGGGGCACTCATCTCATAAACCACTAGGAGGAGTATCAAATCTTGTTCCTTCCGGAACATCTTATGGACAACCTTATTCGAGCGACATCCCAAACACCACGTGGATTTCTCCGGGACCATAGTCTTATCCTCCTCATGGGTCTAATGTGTATCCGCCTCCGGGATCTACTCCTTACCATCCTCAAGGGAAAAATGTTTATCCTTCTCATGGGCAAGCAAATCACCCAGTCTATAATGCTCAGAACCCACCAGGTTATGCAAATGTTTCTCATCCGTCATCGAATCCTGCTTATCTTGGCCAACAACAACTGTATGTAGGAGGACCTACTGGTTACAACTATCCACCTAACCTAGTTTATGGTCCTACTGGTGTTCCTATGCCACACCAGTATCATCAACAAATTAACCGACAACTACCTTTCCTTGCGACTCTAGATCTCCCAGACTTGTCTTGGTTAACTAATGATCTTATTTTTCATTCACCGGTTTGGCCAATCATTCTAGCTAAACTTAGTTCTGATATTTTGAAATTTGATGGAAAATATGGTGAAGATCCAAACAACCATGTGATGACTTTCCATTTGTGGTGTTCATCAAACTCCCTCATGGATGATTCTGTATGTTTGTGTCTTTTCCAGCGAACACTTACAAGCTAGGCAACAAAGTGGTATATTGAACTACCACATGCTTCTTTTCATAATTTCAATTCCCTTGCCATGTCTTTCCTCACGCACTTTCAACTACCTATTCGCTACGAGACGGGTACTGAACTCTTGACCTCCCTTCGTCAAATTGACTCTGTGCATATCTCTGGCCATATTCATGAGTGGAGGCGAAGACGAAGGATGATCAAGGCAATCATTCCTGACATATTATTGGCAGAATGGTTTACTAAATCACTTTTACCCCCGATCGCTCGCGATGTCGCTATGAGTGGCATGGTCACAAAGGAACAAGCCATTACTCAGGATTAGTACTTAGATTTGGTTTATTCATAATCTGGTACTTTGTATGATTTTCTTCTGAATGCTGCTCGAGCTAATAATAATCCATCTAAACCGTCATCATCATCTCATGCAGATGGTGTTATCGGTGTCGTCAAAACTCAATCTATTTCCCAATCGACCACACTCTCCTCTACCTCCCCCCAAACTCAGATCTCTGAGGTGAATGTAGTTCAATCTACCCCTTCAAAACAATCCAGAGGTAAGAAGAAGACAAAGAATAAATAAAAAAATAACAATGAACAACCAAAAAATCAATCTCAAACACCTGCTACCGAAAAGCAAACACAACGAAAACTGAAATTACCGTGTATCATTTGTGGTGACGATCACTACACTCGAGACTGTCCACTTCGCAATGAAGTGGCCAAAATGTTTCAAGGAAAGTCACAACCCGCTGTGCTTACTCAGCCTTTTCTATAGTAGCAATCCATGGTCGCTCAAACCCCCTCTCCTGGGGGCAGTTCTAGCCATCCTAATGATGAGGACTCGTCGAGTGCACATATTTATATGTTTAATGGCATTAATTTGAACACTCTCTCTAATACATACGACACACCAGGTAACCCTGACAAAGGAAAAGACACTAACGGTACCGATACTTTACCGGATCCATCACCATCTTTCGTTAGTCTCCCATTGGTTACTCCTCCATCTGGACCACTTTAGATTGAGAAACCTGCGTTTGACTCTATCTTACGCCCTCCTAAGAGCACTATCCACAAAGCTACCTTTAATCCTAGTTCACGTGCCACCTAGAACTATAACATTGTTGAATATTTGGCTCAAGCACCATGTGCTATGTCTGTGTTAGAAGTTCTACAGTACTGCCCTAGTCAACGTAGAATGCTCTTGGCCACTATTGGTGCTGCTGATCCTGAGTCGTCCAACCATATCATGTTTAACCTAGAAAATTATGTGTCTCGACTCTCCCACCAACTTTCTTTCCAAGTTGATGTTGTTGTTCACAATCAACAAATACACCAAACTATTCTGGATGAGGGAGCCTTGACTCATGTCATGTCTTTGGCATGTTGGAAAGGTTTAAAATCACCCACACTCAAAAAATCCCTAATGATGTTACATGCCTTCGATGGGAAAGGTTTTCATCCCCATGGGATTTTATAGTCCTGCCCATCCAATTGGGTGGCAAAACTGTTACTGTCGATGTTGAAGTGGTTGATGCTCCCCTCGATTACAACTTGTTACTTGGAAGAAGTTAGTTTTATGCTATGACTGCCATTGCCTCATCGGTCTTTCGATGTGTACAATTTCCTCATCAAGGAAAAATTGTCACCGTTGATCTGTTGGATTTCTGCACGACCGATGCTCACGCCCCCGCTACCAACAATATTCCTTTCTTGGGAGACCACCTAGCCTCATGGGTACCTTCCCTACACCACTTCCACCGACTACACATCATATTGCCACCGTTGATATGATTTCGACCTCGTCTTATCAATCTTTGGAATCATCTGACCCTTGGATTGTACCTAGTCCGTTGGAATTTGATGCACTAGGTGACACTGTGCCACTTAGTCTAGCTGAACCATCATATTTTTCTATCCAATCTTCTTCTCCCTCGTCGGATGATCAACATCTATTGTCACCTGACATTTCCTCGATGCAATCACGGTTAAGTTCCTTGTCGTTTGTGATCGACTACATTTCCCCAATTTTTCCTTCTGATGAATCTATTCTAAAAATGATTTGCATTGACAAGTTACCTCGGGATAATCACTGTCACCAATCCTTTTTTCTTCCCCCTCGTGAAGAAATTTGGGCAGATATACAGTATATCTCCCCTCCTGATGTTGATTTTCTATTGTCTCCCATACCTTCGACTTCCGATGATTTGGATCCGGTAGTTGACATGGTGATTTCTTCGATAGGGCTATTGGAGCCTAATCTCCTTACCCCTATCACGGCCCTTGACATGTGTCCTTTCCAGAGTGATTATCTTCCATCCAACGAAGATCTCTTGGAAGCCATGACCGAGTTTTGTCCCTTGACATGGTGTCCTCCCA
This sequence comes from Picea engelmannii, assembly GCA_009831015.1. Classification (NCBI taxonomy): domain Eukaryota; kingdom Viridiplantae; phylum Streptophyta; class Pinopsida; order Pinales; family Pinaceae; genus Picea; species Picea engelmannii. Next base: position 154,935 of record ML798366.1, on the reverse strand, counting down.
GAGAATTATCCTCTTGGAATCCCTAATCAAGCAGAGGTCATGAGCATGGTTTCTCTTCTCTATGGCAATCTCGTTAAAAAATGAAACAAAGGTCACGAGCATAGTTTTCCTCTCTATAGCAAGCTCGTTAAAAAATGAAACAACAATATGGGGATCGAACCCGGAACCCTGAGCATAGTTATTTTCCTGTGTCAAGGTTATTATAAAATGAAATAGTCACCTCTCTTGAACCTTATTTTCATCCACCCTTCTCCTTTTTCTCATCCAGTAAAGAAATTGGCGACAACCTCAAAGTCGGTGAATGAATTGAATCTTGGAGGGCATGTCTCCAGCCTTTGATGATCATTCTGGAGTTAAACCAGTAGATTTTCAAGCTGGGGGCATACCAAGCTTAGTCTGTGTTCTTTCTCGTGCTCGTAAATACATGAGAATGTATCTGGGTAAACTTTTATCTCTTTTTTGGACCTGTATGGATACATGAAAAATGAACCCCCTAGAGTCGTTTTTAAACTCTTTCCAGACTCTCTAAACATGAAAAGATTGCCAAGTGATCTTTCTTCCTTTCCCACTCGTTAAAAGGTTTGAAAGGGCATCTTTCGAGTGATAATTTATCTCTTTTTCGGCCTCGCAAGACTAACATTACGAAAAATGACAACATTGGAGTCATCTTTAAGTTATTTTCAGACTCTCTAAACATGAAAAGCTTGTCGAGCGACCTTGTTCTCTTCATGCTCGTTAAAGTATTTGAAGAGAATATCTGTTGAGTGATAGTTTATCTCTTTTTCAGTCTCATCAAACTACTTTATGAAAAAGGAACTGAGAGAGTTCTCTTTTAAGTGCTTTTCTAGACTCTATAATCATGAAAAACGTTCGAGTTTTCTATCTTTGGACTCGTTAAACAAACATCAACAGAACCATACGGGACCGAACCCTTACTTCTTCTAGTTCGTTAAACAAAGGAAGAGGAACTTACCGAAGGTGAGTTATATCGAGCATGTGTTACCCTCCTTGAGCGTGTTAAATTAAAAAGAGGTACTCATCTATCTGGATGGGGGAAAAATTGAAGGAAGCAAGCCAAACAGTTTTTGAGAACATTACTAGTAACTCTTAGAGTCTCCCTTGAACATGACACTTTGTCTTTGTGCACATCTTAATCCACTGAACCTCTGCACTGAATCAATCCTCTGATTTTTTCTTACTCCTTTGGGTCACCCGACAAAAGTCACAGTATCCACTGCATCATCGTGTTTTGGTCCATGTCATGTTTCTGCAGTTGTGCCTCAGTGTTCAAGGGAAGTATCCGCCTTGAGAGTCAGCCATCCCAAGTATCTTGTTTCAATACCCGTGTCAGTCCATGTTCATTTGATCTACCAATTACATCTCTTTGTTCATTTTGTGTCATTGATGGGGGATACATCAAGGCCCTCCTTCGACGAGTCTATTCCTATCGACTTCAACACATTATCCAGGAACTAGACTTAGAAACTAATTAGTACTTTGGGACCTGCATGCCTCAATGGAAGGCCTCCTCACATTCGACAGTAGGTTTACATCATTTACCTCTGATCGGATGATTCCATGGATGTTCGACTTCAGCTCATCTATTCACATTTGTTGGAATGTACTAGGGTACCTTGGGAATCATTGACATCAATGGTGATTTCCCTCGCGCTTGTTAAAGATTTACATCATTGATCAGTAATCAAGTGGTTTCTGCCATGTTCGACATCAGGACATCTATTCACATGGTTAGATTCGTACTACATCAGGATCGGTAAGAAGACCCTGGGTTGAGTGATCACTCTGATATGCACTTTGCCCAGGTTGTAATGGAGTTTCTCTTGAACAATGACACATATATTGTCACATAGATCCACTTTGTATTGGTCGTGGCTATGTCTTGTCATTTCATAGATCCACTGTGCATTCTTCGTGGCTATGATCAGTTCAGGTCATGGGAGTATAGATCCACAGTGTATCTTCAGTGGCTATACCATTTTGTCAATATAATCATGGATCCGCAGTGTATTTTATGGCGGCCATATCTTGCAAGTCTTTATCACCCAATCATAGGTATGCCTGCCTTGGGTTTGAAACATGTCATAATATTTGTTGGATGTTTGTGTGTATCTTCTATTAGGTTCTCTGAGTCCACACCCTTGCTTTAAATATTTGTAAAGTGTTTCGTCCATCATTCTCTCTTCTGACCTCACACTTTAGGGGGCATTCTATTACACATGAAATTTGCACACCTAGGTACCTCGCCCTAAGTGTCGTAAAGTTTCGTATAAGTGTTGCATACACCTTGACACCATGGAATAACCTATGTCACAATCCCTAGTCAATGTGGAGGAGGGATATATTACATGAAGGCAAATAAATACTAAGTACACATGAATTATTATTAATATTCATGGAAAATAAATTGATTAAGTGAGAGAATCAACTGCACATGAATTATTATTAATATTCATGAAAAAGAAAGTAATTAAGTGCGATGATCCACCTTGCATTTGGTTTCCTATTTTTTAGGGAAGGTGGAGGATCTCATAGATGGTTGAAATATTTCCTCCTTAAAATCCTTAAGAGATATTTCCTCCCCATAATCCTTAAGAGATATTTTCTCCCTAAATATCTTAAAGATCCATTTCTTAGTGGATCTGATGAGATATTCTCTCCATGGTGGTTAAGTCTCCAAATCTTATATAATGAGGGATTTCCATGGAAGAGGGGGAATGGAGATTGACAATTATACCAAACTTATGATCTCATGAGTGGTATTGGAACACCAACATTCTGTGTGTGGACTGTTTAAGCAAGGGTTTGGACAAGGGGAACTTGATGAAGCTTCTTTACTCACATCTATGATTGTAAGTTTTCTTCATTGTTGTTCTCATTAATATAATATGCTTGGCCTGTTTCTTTCAAGTCTGTGTTTGATCTCACATGACTTTGTCTCTAATAGATAGATCTATTTTGAGCTAATCTCAGTAGAGTAGGAAGCTGGTTGTATTTTTGTTTGTCTATAGGGCTTATCGAGGAGTTTAAGATTGGAGCTCAACTCAGACTGTGCAGGGACAAACACCAGTAAAAAGGTACTTCTTTTCTCCTTCCTCCTCACACATTAGTTTATGTAGATCTAAAAGGAAGTCAGTGTCCATGTTAAGCACCTTCTGTCTTAAGAGTTAAGAGTCTAGCTCTCAAGAGGATATCTACCTGTCCGTAGGGAGATTTTCCTACAACAATGGATCACATGCATTTTGATAATCTTGTCAAAGTCAGCAAAAGAGAAGCAGTCAGAGAAATTCCCTAGATCACGAAACCAACCAACACTTTATGCAAGCATTGCCAAAAAGGAAAGCAAACAAAGACCAGGTTCAAATCAAAGGAATATTCAACAAAAAACCCACTAGAAATTGTGCATACTAATCTAGTTGGACCAAATACAACAAAATGCTTAAAATGTGAGAGATACTTTATGTTATTAATTGATGATTATACAATAATGATTGCAGTTTTGTTTCTCAAGAACAAGTCATAAGCTTTTGAAAATTTCAAGATCTACAAGGAAATGGTTGAAAATGAGATGGATTCAAGAATCAAATGCTTAAGATTGGATAATAGAGGAGAATTCACCTCAAAGGAATTTATGGACTACTGAAACAATCATGGAATAAAAAGGAAATTCTCCATCGCTAGAACACCTCAACAGAATGGAGTTGTTGAAAGAAAGAACATGACAGTACAAGAAATGGCTCGAACAATGATAATGGATTGAAAATTGACATATATTTTTTGGACACAGACAATGCATACAATAGTTTAAATTCAAAACAAATTAATGCTCATAAACAATACTGATAAAACTCCCTACGAGCTATGGAAATGAAGACCAACAAATGTGAAGCACTTCAGAGTTTTTGGAAACAAATGTTACATCAAAAGAGAATATGGTAGAATGAGAAAGTTTGAATCTCCTGTGGGCAAATGAATACTTGTTGGTTAATCAAGTACAATGAAAACATACAAGTTTTACAATCTAATATTAAACAAAGTTGTGGAAAGCATCAACGTAATAATTGATGAAATAGGCAGAATGGAATCAAAGGAAGAAGAAAACAAATCAATGGAACAACTTTTCAAAGAAGAAGATGAAAAAGAAGTAGAAGAGGAAGATGAAGATGAAGAAAATCTGACAGAAGAAGAAGGGAAAGTTCAACAAGTATCTCCAAAGACACCTAGCAAATGAGTACAGAAGAATCATCCTTCAGATCAGATTATTGGAAAAAAAGATGTAGGAGTTGAGACTAGAAGAAAAATCCGTTCACCAGAACAAACACACCTAGCACTCTTATCTACAATTGAACCAAATTGTTTTAAAGAAGCCAACAAAGATGAATTTTGGAATAAGGCCATGGATGAAGAATTGGATCAAATAGAGAAAAATGACACTTGGGAATTGGTTCCAAGACCAAAGAATAAGAATGTGATCGACACAAAATGGGTTTTTAGGAATAAATTGAATGAACATGGACATGTTACAAGGAACAAATATAGATTGGTATGTAAAGGATATGCATAGATTGAGGGAATCGACTTTGAAGAGACATTCACCCCAGTTGACAGAATGGAAGCAATCCATTTTCTTTTAGCTTATGCATGCTCCAAAAATGTTAAATTATATGTTAATAACCAAATATCAATATAGCATAGAAAAACCTCAGAATAAGTACTCAATGCCTTGAAAAATAGATAATTTCAGATAATAAGCCTATTCGAGGGGGAAACCTCCTTTTACCCCACATAAATGTTCAAGTACAAGATGATTCCAAATGAAAATGTCTCCTTGGTATATATAGGAGACTATGAGATATAATTACAACTAATGGAATAAAGCCGACATAAATAAAATAACATTACTAATGTAATATGCCCCAATTAAGGGGTAATGATCCAATATTAGGGCTTAACATGCCCCTCCCCTTGAGACAAGTGTTGTCCACAATGCTTGAGTAACTCTGAATGCTTCTGTATAAAAGACTCATCTTCCCAAGTGGAATCTTCAGTCGATAGTTTCCTCCATTTAATGAGATACTCTGAAATGGATCTATTCCTCATCTGACGAATTCTTGTGTCAGTGATGGCTTTAGGCTCCAATATTATTTTTCCTTCCTCGTCAAGTTCCGGCAATACATTTTGAACTGGGATCTTGTCACCTATAACCTTATTTAAGCATAAAACATGGAAAACTGGGTGTACTCATAAAGATGCAGGAAACTCCAATGTGTATGCCATAGTACCAATCTTTTTCAACACCTTATAAGGGCCATAGTACTATGGTGATAATTTATTATCCTTCTTGGATTGCTTGAGGGACATATGTTTATATGGTTGTAGTCTTAAAAACACCCAATCCCCTACTTCAAAACTTATTTCACTACGATGTTGATTTTCTTTTTGTTTCATGCGATTTTGTGCCATGATCATGTTGTCCTTTAAGATTTGGAGAACTTGTTGTTGATGCTCGATGTGATCTTCCACTGATTGAACCTTAGATTTGTCTTTTAGAGAAGAAGTGATGGAAGGAGGGTGGTATCCATAAAGTGCCATAAATGGTGTCATTTTTGTTGCAATATGAAAAGAAGTGTTATACCACCATTTTGCCAAGAGTAACCATTTGAACCATTGTGTTTGTTTATCAGAGACAAAGCAATGAAGGTATCCTTCTAGACATGTGTTCACTATATCGGTTTGTCCATCAGATTGAGGATGATAGGATGAGCTATGTGCCAATTGAGTACCCAAATAAGAAAATAATTCTTTCTAAAAATGTCTAGTGAAGATGGGATCTTTGTCACTTGCAATAATCTTTGGGCTTCCATGTAGCTTTTGAACTATCTCCATGAATGCGGTGGCAACTGTACTAGTTTTGAAGGGATGAGAGAGTGCACAAAAGTGTGCGTACTTGGTCAGTCTATCAACAATCACCATGATGACACTCTTTCCTTCAGACTTTGATAACCCTGTTATGAAATCCATGGAAACCTTCTCCCAACGCTGACTTGGGATGGCTAATGGTTGTAAAAGAAACGAGGTCTTAATTGTTTCCACCTTATTTTGTTGGCAAAACAAACATTCTGCCACAAACCTTTGAACATTAGTTTTAAGGCCATCCCCCAAAAAATCCTTCTTGACTCTATGGTAGGTTTTCAAAAATGTTGAGTGCCCTCCTACTGGAGAGGTGTGCAATTCCAATAGTACCTTTTGTTTGAGTTGGGAGTTATTACATAAATATAAATGATCTTTGTACCATAATGAATCATTTTTCCATGTAAATGTATCTGATGCACTGGAATCCTACTGCAACCTTTGAATGAGAGTCCACACTTTTTCGTCATTCTTCCATTCATGCCTTGCTTCTATTATCCAATCGGGTTGGATGATCGAGATAGCACAGAGAAAGGCCTCAACATCTTCATCTTTTCTTGAGAGTGCATCTGCCACAACATTTTGCTTCCCCTTTTTATAGATGATTTCAAAATCATAACCCAATATCTTTGTTACCCATTTTTGTTATTCTTATGAAGATAGTCTTTGTTCCAAGAAGTATTTAAGACTATCATGATCTGTTTTGACCTTGAAGTGCCTACCTATTAGGTAAGGAATCCATTTCTTCAATGCATGTAGTATTACCATTATTTTCTTCTCATAAATGGGTTTGTGTAAGTCCTTTCCCTTGAGTGGTCGACTTTCAAAAGCCAGGGGCCTTCCTTATTGCATTAGGACAACACCAATTCCATTTCCCAAGGCATCACATTCAACAATAAAGGTTTTTTTGAAGTTTGGAGTGGTCAATACATGAGCTTTGCACATCACCTCTTTAATTTTTTCAAAATCTTCAGTTGCCTCTGGATTCCATGAAAATGCATCCTTCTTAGTTAGTGTCGTTAAAGGTGATCCTATTCTTAGTGTCGAACAAACTTGCGGTAGTAACCTGTCAAACCCAAAAATCCTCTAAGATTCTTCAATGTTTTGGGAATTGGCCAGTCCATCATGGCCTTAATCTTGTTAGGGTCTACCTTGACACCTTCATGAGATAC